>JALGBA010003946.1:0-67705 GCA_023970755.1 Azemiops feae
GAAGCTTGTAAATAAATATCCAGTGCCTCGTTTCTCTCCAGGCTGAACGATGCTCCTGATGGTTAGAACTCCAGATACTGAAAATAGAGCTCTAAAATTAAAGCCTCATCAACTTCAACCATCCTCCCCTCGGCCTCCCCCCCCCATAAGTCTTTTCTCAGATGGGAAATACTGCACACAGTCCCCCCAGGTAAGTGTACACATATATAAACAGCTAATGGTTGTTGAGCAAGCACAACGAGGAACTGATCCAGTGGCATTCGGTTTCCTTCGCCACGTTAAAACCCATCTGGGTAACTTCAGAGACTCCCGGAGAGAATTCAAACGAGCGTTTTGCTCCTCGGAACAGCTCGCACTTCAAAAAGAACGAATTGTCATCTCCTTGTGTCGAGTCTCCCAGAGCAGACAACGAGAACAAGAAGGAATCTCTCTGAAAATAGATTGGGAGTGTGCTAATGAAGGCAGGGAATTGTAGTCCTGCCTTAAGCATAAAAGCCGGCTGGGTGACTTTGGCCCAATCACCAGGAGACAGGGAGTTGTAGTCCTCCCTTAAGCATGAAAGCCGGCTGGGTGACTTTGGGCTGATCACCAGGAGACAGGGAGTTGTAGTCCTGCCTTAAGCATGAAAGCTGGCTGGGTGACTTTGGGTCGATCACCAGGAGACAGGGAGTTGTAGTCCTGCCTTAAGCATGAAAGCTGGCTGGGTGACTTTGGGTCGATCACCAGGAGACAGGGAGTTGTAGTCCTGCCTTAAGCATGAAAGCTGGCTGGGTGACTTTGGGTCGATCACCAGGAGACAGGGAGTTGTAGTCCTGCCTTAAGCATGAAAGCTGGCTGGGTGACTTTGGCCCAATCACCAGGAGACAGGGAGTTGTAGTCCTCCCTTAAGCATGAAAGCTGGCTGGGTGACTTTGGCCCGATCACCAGGAGACAGGGAGTTGTAGTCCTGCCTTAAGCATGAAAGCTAGCTGGGTGACTTTGGGTCGATCACCAGGAGACAGGGAGTTGTAGTCCTGCCTTAAGCATGAAAGCTGGCTGGGTGACTTTGGGCCAATCACCAGGAGACAGGAAGTTGTAGTCCTGCCTTAAACATGAAAGCTGGCTGGGTGACTTTGGGCCGATCACCAGGTGGTGCTGAGTTCTAGTCCCGCCTTAGCCATAAGAGTCAGTTGGATGATTTTGGGCCAATCACCTCCTCCTCCTCCATCTCTTCCTCCTTATCTTCTTCCTCTTCCTCCTCCTCCTCCTCCTCCTCCCCCATCTCTTCCTCCTCCTCCTCCTCTTCTTCTTTCTCTTCCTTCTCCTCCTCCTCCACCCAAACCCCATTCCCTTCCAGCACTGATGATGTTACTTAGTTGGGTAATGAAACATTCTGCAAGAAAGCCACCAAGCTCAGAGAGCACCGAGGACCCCACAGTCCTCCTCCTCCTCCTCCTCCTCCTCCTCCTCCTCCCTCCTCCTCCTCCTCCTCTCCTCCTCATCCTCCTCCTCTCCCTCCTTCTCCTTCCCCTTCTACTTTCTCCTTCGCTTTTCCTTCTCATCTCCTCCTCCTCCTCTCACCGCCTCCCCTCTCCACAAAACCCCATTCCTTCCAGCAAGATGAGTTAATAGTGGGGTAATGAATCGTTCGCAAGGAAAACAACCAAGCTCAGAGACACCGAGGACCCACAGCCTCCTCCTCCTTCCTCTCCTTCTCCTCCTCCTCCTCCTCCTCCTCCTTTTCCTTCTCTTCTTCTTCTCCTCTCCTTCCTCCTTCTCCTTCTCTCCTCCTCCTCCTCCTCCTCCTCCTCCTCCTCTCCACAAACCCCTCTTCCTTCCAGCACTGATGATGTTACCTAGTTGGGTAGTGAAACGTTCTGCAAGAAAACCACCAAGCTCAGAGAGCACCGAGGGCTCCACCGTTCCTTTCATCTGTTGAAAAGATCTCTATACAAACAGGAAAGACCGGTTGCCTCGTGAAAAAAAGCACCTTTGGGTCCCAGCAGTGTTGTTACATTTCCTTCATTTCGAACTGACACGTAGCACGTAGTTGCGTATCTCTAAGTATTTATTCTTTCCTAGGATGGGAAAGTGGACTGATTCCCAAGAGATGGGCCATCATTAGGAGCTGCAAAAATGGGGGAGGAATGAGATAAAAGTGTACAGGAAAAGTGATTTACGAGATGAAGGAATGAGGATAGCGACTGGTAAGTAATTGCCTAGGAAAAGCTCAGTTAAATGCATGGTTTAAGCAGGCGTCTATTCATACTTTCAGATAGCAAAGGAACAAATACAAACCTAAAAGCCTGATTAATTTAATTGTTCAGGATGAAAGAGGGACAGAATTAGGGAAGGATTTAAGAGTAGCTCGGAAGGCAAAAACAAGGACGGCTGATAGAAAGCTCTTTCATGTGAATAGAATAGAATAGAATAGAATAGAATAGAATAGAATAGAATAGAATAGAATAGAATAGAATAGAATAGAATAGAATAGAATAGAATAGAATAGAATAGAATAGAATAGAATAGAATTGGGAATGGGAATAGGAATAGGAATAGGAATAGGAATAGGAATAGGAATAGGAATAGGAATAGGATGGGATAGAATAGAATAGAATAGAATAGAATAGAATAGAATAGAATAGAATAGAATAGAATAGAATAGAATAGAATAGAATAGAATAGAATAGAATAGAATAGAATATGGATGGGATGGGATGGGATGGGATGGGATGGGATGGGATGGGATAGGATAGAATAGAATAGAATAGAATAGAATAGAATAGAATAGAATAGAATAGAATAGAATAGAATAGAATAGAATAGAATAGAGGGACCCTGGAGGTCTTCTAGTCCAGCCCCCTGCTCAAGCAGGAGGACTTATCTAAAATATTTTTACAGGTAGTCCTTGACTTACAACAGTTTGTATAGTGTATAGAGTTTTCATAGAGAGATCCCACTTTACCAAGGTACCCTAATAAACTGCTTTTAAATGATTTTCCGATTTGGTCGTTTATTGGGAGGGTAAACTGAGGCAGAACCTAGGGCCAGAATTGGCTATCGGTGGGACACTAGATTTAGGCCCCAAAGTCCTTCCCTTTCTTTTGGAAAGAAAAGGAACTCATATCTCCCCAAGATAAAACTGTATCATTGTTTGTCGTCCTCCCAAATATCCCCATTTAATTACATTATTGCTATGGGGCCCTTGATGTTCTCTGATCTTGGATATTTTCTTGCAAACGTCTGTCAAGGTTCCGATTGATGGTCCCAATGAAGTAAGCACAGCTGAGACATTCCAGTCTCTAATGCAAAATTTTATTGAGTACAGCATATCGGCACTGATGAATAGGAAACCAGCTCTGATTAAATTGGCCTCAGAACAGTAAATTAAAAGTATAGCACCTCCCTTTTCCCCTGATAGTGCAGGTCACGTCCCCCAATTGTGTCAGACATATGTTATGAGAACAATCTTCAGTTCCCAGCCAACGGTTCTCCGATGACCTTGGTTCCCATGCTGGACTGCTTATACCTGCCATGAGCATCCCAATCATCCCCCTTGGCTGCAGCAGAAAAAAGTTTTTTGAAGCTTGACAATGTCTACAAAAAAACAACCAACCAAACACAGAGACAAGCACACACAAGGATGCCACAGTTCTACCCTGAGCTATAAATAATCTCTTCTGTTGGTGCAGTATTGCTCACCTCCAAATGATTTTTGAAGCCACAAGGATAGGTCTGTCAATCTTGTTTCTTCATCTTATTTGCAATCAAATCCAACACTGGAGATTTTTAACAAGCAATTGGACAGCCATTTGTCCAGGATGGTATAGGATCTCCTGTTCGAGCAGGGGAGTAAGACTGGAAGACCTCCAAGGTCCCTTCCAACTCTGTTATTCTGCTATTCTTCCTTCCTTCCTTCCTTCCTTCCTTCCTTCCTTCCTTCCCTTCCTTCCTTCCTTCCCTTATCTGAAATGGTATAGGGCAGGGGTAGGCAACCTTGGCTCTTTTATGACTCGTGGACTTCCACTCCCAGGGAGTTGAAGTCCACGAGTCATAAAAGAGCAAAGATTACCTACCCCAGGTATAGGGTCTCCTGCTAGAGCAGGGGGTTGGAGTAGAAGACCTCCAAGGTCCCTTCCAACTCTGTTTTTCTGCATTTCGTAAACAGTTTACCGACAGAACGGCTGCGCAGACGGTGGAAAACGCTTCCTAATGGTCACTAAAGCTAGAGATACACTCCACATCTTCTCCGCCATCAGGCACCCACAAAATGACTGTAAAAAGGAGAATCAATTTTCATAGAAGAAACTTTGGACATCCATCAGCGCGGCCTGAGTAATTTAGGCCCCGCCAGCGACAACAATAGCAGGCCAAACTATCATCTCTGGCTAGCATTCAGGGTGAGTAATGGGGTAATGCAAGGTTAAGGTCATTATCTTATAGAGCATGGGCCTGACAAGGGAGGGGGGGAAATACAGCTTTTCTCCAGACAGGCCAATATTTTCATTTCAAAAGCACTTGGGCTGCGGTGGCAGGCTCAGTATCTTACGGCGAATGGCATCATTTCCAGAGCTCCTTTTATAGTGCTTGCTTTGGCGCAGCGCGGAGAGCGAGAAAAATGAATCAGCTACTTTCATTTGGTCCAGCAAAGGCCGAGGAGGTAAACGTTAGCCGTGGGAATTGGACCCAGAGAGGTGTAACCTGCTGTGAAACTTCTACAGGGAACTTTTGAGGGCCGTTAAGGAGAAGAAAGATGAATCTGAACGAGGAAGAAATTGTGCGTGGTTAGGAGCAGTGGTGGGATTCAAATAGGTGAACCACCGGTGCTCTGTGTGGATGCTGCTTCCAGAAGTCCCTTCTGGGCCTGGGCAACAAAAAATTAGCAACCAGTGTGAACTGGCTGAATCCCACCACTGGTTAGGAAGGGGATGTGGTACAGGCAGTCCTTGACTTCCACCCATTTCTTTAGCAATAGCAATAGCGCTTAGATTTAAACTGCTTCGTAGTGTTTTATAACCCTGTGTAAGCAGTTTACAGAGTCCGCCTCTTGTCCCCAACAATCTGGGTCCTCATTTTACCGGCCTCGGAAGGATGGAAGGTTAAGTCAACCTTCAGCCAGTCAGGATCGAACTCCTGGCAGTGGGCAGAGCTAGCCTGCAATACTGCATTCTAACCACTGTGCCACCAGGGCTTAGATTGCAATAGCACTGAGACTTATATACCACTTGACAGTGGTATCATGGAAGGAAGGAAGGAAGGAAGGAAGGAAGGAAGGAAGGAAGGAAGGAAGGAAGGAAGGAAGGAAGGAAGGAAGGAAGGAAGGAAGGAAGGCAATAGCACTTATACTTATATACTGCTTCACGGTGCTTTACAGCCCCCTCTAAGTGGTTTACAGAGTCAGCCTGTTGCCCCCAACAATCTGGATCCTCATTTTACCGACCTCGGAAGGATGGAAGGCTGAATCAACCTTGAGCTGGTCAGGATCGAACTGCTGGCAGTGGGCAGAGTCAGCCTGCAATATTGCATTCTAACCACTGCGCCACCAAGACTCTCAATAGTTTAGTCATCATTTGAAGATATAATGGCAATTTTATTACAATCTCTTCTTGAAAAGCTCCAGTGATGGAGCACGCACAACTTCTGAAGGCAACTTCTGTCCCACTGGTTGATTGTTCTAACTGTCAGGAAGTTTCTCCTTAGTTCCAGGTTGCTTCTCTCCTTGGTTAGTTTCCATCCGTTGCTTCTTGTCCGGCCTTCAGGTGCTTTGGAGAATAGGCTGATCCCCCTTTTCTCTGTGGCTTTGGATGACTTTGACAGCTTCCCCATTGGTTCTAAGGCTGGCTTTTCTACCTGCTCTCATTGGTTTGCTCTTCTTGATATTTTAGTCTTCTGTTTTTGCACAATGCTCTTTGACATTTAGCTCACGGGCTTGTAGAGCGCTAGCATTTCATAATATAACTTCCAACAATTGTCTGTTTTAATTGCACGAGTCATCTTTTGCAACCTCTCTTTGGTCGCCCCGCAATTCTCCCAGCTGTAAATCCTTCCTTTCTTGAGGGTGAAGGTTTGTTCTCTGAGCTCGTGGGTTGGTTTCCAAACATTTCGCTACCAGGCAAGGTAACATCTTCAACGGAATTTAGGGGATGTCACTGTCGGTGTTCTTCTGTTCATGAGGGCTTTGTGTGGTCAGAAGGTCTTGTGATGGGGAGGTCATGTCAGGTGAGGACCATGTCAGGTGGGGGTCTTGTGATGGGTCTTGTGTGAGTCACATCTAGTGAGGGTCTTGTGATGGGTCTTGTGATGGGTCTTGTGATGGGTTTTGTGATGGATCAGGTGTGGGTCAGATCAAGCGAGGGTCCTGTGATGGGTCTTGTGATGGATCAGGTGTGGGTCACATCAAGCGAGGGTCCTGTGATGGGTCTTGTGATGGGTCAGGTGTGGGTCGCTTCAAGTGAAGATCTTGTGATGGGTCTTGTGATGGGTCAGGTGTGGGTCACATCAAGTGAGGGTCCTGTGATGGGTCTTGTGATGGGTCAGGTGTGGGTCACATCAAGTGAGGGTCCTGTGATGGGTCTTGTGATGGGTCAGGTGTGGGTCACATCAAGTGAGGGTCTTGTGATGGGTCTTGTGATGGATCAGGTGTGGGTCACATCAAGCGAGGGTCCTGTGATGGGTCTTGTGATGGGTCAGGTGTGGGTCACATCAAGCAAGGGTCCTGTGATGGGTCTTGTGATGGGTCAGGTGTGGGTCGCTTCAAGTGAAGATCTTGTGATGGGTCTTGTGATGGGTCAGGTGTCGGTCACATCAAGTGAGGGTCTTGTGACGGATCTTGTGATGGGTTGGGTGTGGGTCATGTCAAGTGAGGTTTGTGATGGATCTGTGATGGGTTGGGTGTGGGTCACATCAAGTGAGGGTCTTGTGATGGGGACGTCATATCAGGTGAGGGTCATTGGGAATGCCGAGGGGGTTGCGTGGGTTGGTTGAGGATAGAAGCACATCAACACTGGCATCCCCCAAATTCTTCTGAAGATGTTACTTAGCCTGGTAACAAAACGTTCAGAAAACCAACCCACCAGCGGAGAACAAACTCACCTACCTTGTTTGTTGTTAGTTGCGAAGTCGGTGTCCGACCCATCGCGACCCCTATGGACAAGTTCCTCGAGGCCTTCCTGTCCTCTACCATCTTCTGGAGTCCATTTAAGCTCACGCCTACTGCTTCAGTGACTCCATCCAGCCACCTCATTCTCTGTCGTCCCCTTCTTCTATTGCCCTCAATCTTTCCCAGCATTAGGCTCTTCTCCAGTGAGTCCTTCCTTCTCATTAGGTGGCCAAAGTACTTGAATTTCAACTTCAGGATTTGGCCTTCTAAAGAGCAGTCAGGGTTGATCTCCTCTAGGACTGACCGGTTTGAACGCCTTGCAGTCCAAGGGACTCGCAGGAGTCTTCCTACACCAGATACTCACCACTATCGCAACCTTCCTTCCTTTCTGCAGTGGCACCATCCACGTTAATCGGTGGTCCTGATAACTTGATAATTGCAGATGGCACATTACAGCTGTTACAAAGGCAATTCAAGACTTTCCAAATATCTTTGGATCCGCTGACAAATATTTGAGCAGCCTGAGCGGGCTTTCTCCCATCACTCTGTAACAACATCGTTTGCGTTAATTAGATTTGAACTTCATTTAAGTCACAAATTCTTGCCATTTGCTTTAATTTGCTTAACTTACCTTAATTCCCCTGATTTGTTTAATTTATCGCTAGGTAAATGTACGGGAAGCCGAGGCTTGCCAGAAAAAAACACTGCTCCAAGCTCATAAATGTCATATTTATTTCCTTTCCTTCGCGGTTAATGGTGACATCACAACTGGCCATAATCGACCTAGCAAAATGATTAAATCAAGCTAGGTTCAACATTCTAGTCTGTTTCTTTTTTCCCCCCTATGCCAAGTAGCCATGATTTATGAGCTTTGACCATCATGTATTTATAGATCCAAGTGCTTCATTTTTAAGAATTATAACCATAACAATCTCAAGGAGATCGGGGTTATTACCCCTCTAATGCAGATGGAAGGCCAGGACTAAAAGCTAACACTGAGGCAGACATCCATAAGCCTCAGGCATTCCTCAAAAATCCTCTCAATTTTTCCCGACAGTATATTGTTATATTAGATGGATCATAAAGGAGGAAATAATATTAAGTGCCTAATATTAACCGGTTGTAAAATCAATCTACTCCTATAAAAGAGAAGGCAAATGGATGTAGATTTTACTTCAGGAACATTCTAGAACAGGAGCATCCAACCTTGGCAGCTTTAAGACCTGTGGCCTTCAACTCCCAGAATTCCCCAGCCAGTCAAGTCCACAGGCCTTAAAGCTGCCAAGGTTGAATATTCCTGTTCTAGAAGGTTCTGGCTGGGGAATTCTGGGGATTTGAAGTCCACAATTCTTAAGGTCGCCCAGTTTGGACACCCATGTTCTAGAACTTCAGAACATGAATCTGACTTCTACCAATCAACAACAACAACAACAACAATAACAATAATAATAATAATAATAATAAAAAAAATAAAAATAAAAACAATAAAAATAAAAATAATAAAAATAAAAATAATAAAAATAAAAATAATAAAAATAAAAATAAAAATAAGAAGAAGAAGGTCATGAAACATCTGCAAGAAAACAACCAAGCTCAGAGAGCACCAAGGAGCCCACCTCCACTTTGCATATCCCACACCCTTCTAACACTGATGGTGCTACCTAGTTGGGTAATGAAATGTCTGCAGGAACACAACCAAGCTCAGAGAGCACCAAGGACCCCACAGTCCTCCTCCACCACCACCCTGCAAGCCCCATGCTCTTCTAGCACTGATGGTGTTACCTAGTTGGGTAACGAAACATCTGCAAGAGAACAACCAAGCTCAGAGAGCATCAAGGAAGCCACAGTCCTCCTCCTCCTCCTCCTCCTCCTCCTCCTCCACAAACCCCTCTCTCTTCTAGCACTGATGATGTTACCTAGTTGGGTAACGAAACGTCTGCAAGAAAACAACCGAGCTCAGAGAGCACCAACGACACCTCAAATGACTCAGATCGAAGACCTTCCACCAGTAATGTGTCAACGTGACCAGCATCCTTGCAGGTGCATTTCACTGAATAGCTGACACTGAATTTTGAGCTACTTTTCCAACCCAGCCTTTTATGATCGACGGGCAACATCTATCGTGAAAATTCTAAAAAAGGGCATTCCAAGAAAGCAATTTGGTTCCTCAACCTTCTCAAGAACATTTTAAACACTAGATTAACACAGGAAAGAAAGCTTTTTGCTCCCAGGGTTGAATCCTGTTGGAGTGACTCATCCTTTGAGCAAACAGCATGTTTAGAAGATTATCCGATCTTGCTTCGGAGACTTGTGCATCCAGCAGAAACAGAGCCAATGGCCCACTTAATACATCAAGAAAATGTTTATGATCTGTAAATCTTTTAGGAAGCAGAGACTCCAGAAAGGCAGTTTCTGCTTGAGTTAATGTGTTTGGAATTGGGTCACTTACCGGAAAACCATTAGTTGCATCATCAACAATATTTCAGGATTAAGATGGAGGAGCTAAAAGGTGAGTAGATGAAGTGGGGGGGAAGAATGCAGAATGGACTCCCCTTTTTTCATTATGGTAATATCAAAAGCCTTAAAATGCCTGGGTGGCTCAGTTTTTACCAGCTGAGTTTTATTTTATTTTTCTCCCATATGTAGCTACTTGCGAATCATGAGCCAGCAGTGTGCTGCAGCTGCCAAAAAAGCCAACACAGTGCTAGGCTGCATTAACAGAGGGATAGAATCAAGATCACGTGAAGTGTTAATACCACTTTACAATGCCTTGGTAAGGCCACACTTGAAATACAGCATGTAAAAAAGATGTTGAGATTCTAGAAAGAGTGCAGACAAGGGCAACAAAGATTAGAGGTCTAATATAAGGAAGGGCTGCTGGAATTGGGTATGTCTAGTTTAATGAAGAGAAGGACGAGGGGTGACATGATAGCAGTGTTCCAATATCTCAGGGGCTGCCACAAAGAAGAGGGAGTCAAGCTATTTTCCAAAGCGCCTGAAGGCAGGACAAGAAGCAACGGATGGAAACTAATCAAGGAGAGACACAACCTGGAACTAAGGAGAAACTTCCTGACAGTTAGAACAATTAGCCAGTGGAACAACCTGCCTCCAGAAGCGGTGAATGCTCCAACACTGGAAGTTTTTTAAGAAGAGACTGGACAGCCATTTGTCTGAAATGGTATAGGGTTTCCTGCCTGAGCAGGATGTTGGACTAGATGACCTCCAAGGTCCCTTCCAACTTTATTATTATTATTATTATTATTATTATTATTATTATTATTATTATTATTATTATTATTATTATTATTATTATTATTATTATTATTATTAATTATTATTATTATTATTATTATTATTATTATTATTATTATTATTATTATTTTGTTGTTATCTTTATGTTGCAGCTACAGCTTTCCTAGTGTGTAAACGTTTGTCTCCAGGTTTGATACAACCTTTCTAATTCTTCCCTGCATATCCAGAGCAACCCACAAATTGGCAACCAAGTTGAGAAATCCATTTGATTCCAGTTGGTTCAAGTGTGCCAAGGGGAGCAAAGTCGTGAACATGGGTAAGTAAGAGCTGTTTGCCAACTTGTCTGAACTTGGAAGGAATCAGAAGAAGAGCAAAGAGGATCATGGGAAGAGGCACACTAACAGAATAATAAGAATAACAGAGTTGGGAAGGACCTTGGAGGTCTTCCAGTCCAACCCCCTGCTCAGGCAGAAGACCCTCTACCACTTCAGACAAATGGTTGTCCAATCTCTTCTTCAAATCCTCCAGTGTTGAAGCACCCAACTCAGTTCTAGGTTGTTCTAACTGTTAGGTTTTTAAGAAGAGCTTGTGTCTGAAATGGAAAAAAAAATTAGGGATGGAGAAAAATCTTTGGATTACACATCCAATTTCATTTGCTATAATCTGAGGACAGAGTAAATTGTATCTTAATAGTTCTTTTCGTCCCTCTCCCCTTCTTTTTTTTTTTTAACCTTTCCCACCACTCATCCTCTCATCATTTCTATCTTTTTCCCCGGAATGGTTTGCTTTCAATGTGCTTTTCAAATTAACTTGAAGGCCATGTGAAGCTTCTTTGAGGCTGGATGTGTCTTTTCCACCAGTGGTTGACAACTCTCTCCTAAGGATGTTAACAGAATAATAGAGTTGGAAGGGACCTTGGAAGTCTTCAAGTCCAATCCCCTGCTCAGGCAGGAAACCCTGTGCCATTTCAGACAAATGGTTGTCCAATCTCTGGAGCGCCCACAAGTTCTGGAGGCAAGTTGTTCCACGGGTAAATTGTTCTCACTGTCAGGAAATTCCTCTTTAGTTCCAGGTTGCTTCTCTCCTTGATTAGTTTCCATCCGTTGCTTCTTAGTCCTGCCTTGTGGTGCTTTGGAGAATAGGTTGACCCCCTCAAATATTGACTTCAGCAATATCCTTTTTCCTAACTCAGAATTTCAGGGGGATGTGAGCAGAATGCACAACAGAATGGAAGGAGAGCAATTTGCTCACGAGGGAGCAATTTGGAAGAAGCCGGAAGAAAGACCATCTCTGGTCAACTTGGGAATGATTAGCCCTTGGACAACCTCTGGGGTCAAACAAGAAAGAGCCTTCTCTGAACCCCAGAAGGATGACTTTTGAATTTCCTCTTTGAGAAAAAAGAAAGAAAAGCATTTCAAAGAAAAAATGTCCGAGACAGCTAAACAGAAGACACGAGGTAGGAGAAGCAAGTGGAAAGCAGAGATTTTGAAAAATCACATTTGTCATAAAGCACGGGTGCACTTAGAGTTTATTTATTTGTAAGGAGGTGGTTGTTGTTGTTTTTTAGTTCAGTTTTATTTGGCATCAACAAGACCGACTCAGCAGTCCTGCCTTGACAGCTTTAGCCCCTTGAAATGGTTCTTTTCTTTGAAGCTGGGGGTTTATAAATCATGATTAGTCACTCTGCCATAGAGAAATAGAGCCAGCAAAGGAACATTTAACGGGGGGGGGGGGAAGCAAGCAGCCCTCTCCCGGCCTGTGATCTACAATCAAGAGTGTTTTTTTTAAAAGAGACCATTCAAAATGTTGAAAGCCCTGTCAACAGATTCTTTAAAAAAAAAAGTTTATAACCTTTAACTCTAAGCATGATGGGGAAGGGAAGGGAAGGGAAGGGAAGCAAAGGAAAGGAAAGGAAAGGAAAGGAAAGGAAAGGAAAGGAAAGGAAAGGAAAGGAAAGGAAAGGAAAGGAGGGAAGAGAATAAATGGATGGAGAAGGGAAGGGGAGGGGAGGGAGGAGAGGCAGGGAGGGGAAGGAAAGGGAGGGAGGGAGGGAGGGAAGGGAAGAGTAAATGGATGAAGAAGGGAAGGGAAGGGAAGGGATGACCAAAACTGGATGCAGTATCCAAGTGTGGCCTTACCAAGGCATTGTAAAGTGGTATTAACCCTTCACGTGATCTTGATTCTATCCCTCTGTTAATGCAGCCTAGGATTTTGTTGGCTTTTTTGGCAGCTGCAGCACATGGCTGGCTCCTATTTAAAAGATTGTCCACTAGGATTCCAAGATCCTTCTCACAGTTACTACTATTGAGAGGTCAACCCTGAGTTACAAATATTCTATCAGCATTTCTAGAATCATTGCTTGCTTGCTTGCTTGGAACCCATCTCCATCTGTGAAAATCCAGTTTTTAATTCAAGAGCAGAAAACCAGCGAGATTCTTCACATCCCTAAAACATTGGCGTTGCCACTGCTGAGAACATCTGGAATCCAGTTGAAGAAATCCGGTGTCATTGTTCGTTTTTACTTTTGGAAAAACAAAACAAAAACAAGCTAGAGTCTTCAATGGATCAGAGCGGTGGTTCTTAACCTTGTCTTCACCATGGACCCCCTGTAAATACCTTTCGTGGTCACGACCATCAAGACTTAACTCAAGATTTAAATTATAAGATTTCTTTAAGCCTTTGTGAACCCCCTGTGATGACATTGCAGCCCCCCCCCCCAGGGATCTGTGGACCACAGGTTGAGAACCACTGGATTAGAGTCCCAAAGATGCTTTTTCACGAGGCAACTGGACTTTCTTGTTTTGTTTTGTGTTTTGTTTTATAATAATAGTAATAATAATAATAATAGTAATAGTAATAGTAATAGTAATAGTAATAATAATAATAATAATAATAATAATAATAATAATAATAATATAATAATAATAATAATAATAATAATAATAATAATAATAATAATAATAATAATAATAATAATAATAATAATAATAATAATAATAATAATAATAATAATAATAATAATAATAATAATAATAATAATAATAATAATAATAATAATAATAATAAAGTTGGAAGGGACCTTGGAGGTCATCGGGTCCAACCCCCTGCTCAGGCAGGAAACCCTATACCATTTCGGACAAATGGCTGTCCAGTCTCTTCTTAAAAACTTCCAGTGTTGGAGCATTCACCGCTTCTGGAGGCAGGTTGTTCCACTGGTTAATTGTTCTAACGGTCAGGAAGTTTCTCCTTAGTTCTAGGGTGCCTTCTCTCCTTGGTTAGTTCCATCCGTTGCTTCTTGTCCTGCTCAGGGCTTTGGAGAATAGCTTGACTCCCTCTTCTTTGGGGTAGCCCTTGAGAATTGGAAGGTGATATCATGGCCCCCCTAGTATTCTCTTCATTAAACTAAGACATACCAATTCTGTTTTGTCTTGTTTTGGTCGATTCTCAATCCAAAAAGCTCTTCGCCTCTGATGGATGGTGGGGGAATGGACTGGAAGGATGTGCATTCATGGGTTTGAAGGTGTGCAGTATGTTGTTTGGGATGAAGAGATACTCCTGCTTGTCCAACCCAGGGATAAAACACCTAGACACAAACGCAATGTGATATATGCAGTACAATGTAGTGAGCCATGTGCAGAACTGTACGTTGGAGAAACAAAACAACCACTTCATAAACGTATTGCACACCATAGCAGAACAAACCCATCAGGACAAGATTCAGATGTCCATCTGCCTTTAAAAGACAAAGGCCAGTCTTTTGAAGACAGCAAAGTCCACATTCTGGAGAGAGAGGACTGCTGGTTTGAAAGAGGGGCCAAAGAGGTCATCTGTGTCAAAAGTGAACACCCCTCCCTCAACAGAGGGGGAGGGATACGACATCATCTATCACCAGTCTACCACACGGTCCTTTCAGCGGTTCCAAGAAGGCTCCACACCCATTTGCACCACTCAGGTGACATTGAGGACACAGATAAACCTCCAGGTGGCCTCAAGGACTCTCTAAAACACGGGTGTCAAACTCGCCACATCACGTGACGTGTCGCAACGTGTCGTGATTTTTTTTTTTTGCATTGCCAGAGCTGGGGTGGCTGCGGCCTCCGTATGATGCAACCGGCCTGCGGGCCGGCAGTTTGACACCCCTGCTCTAAAAGAAGGCAAAGGATCGGCTGACTGCAAGGAGTCTAAATCCTCCCATTCCTCCACCATCCAGGCAGAGCTGAAGAAGCTTCTTGGATGAGAAGGGAAACGTCTTCAAAGAAAAACAAGAAAGTCCAGTTGCCTCCTGAAAAAGCATCCTTGGGATAACTATGCCCTGGATGACTGAGAAATCTCCACAGAGACTGGATTAGAGAATTAATAATGAGTTCGAACCTCTGTGGGGGAACATTTAGGTGCTTTGCTTGATATAACTTAGACTGGGGGATATTTTTCCCCTAGGATCACCCATTTTAACCATTTAGCATAAAGCCGCTTAAGGGAGAAAAAAATTCTCCGGCTTCCAATTTAATCTAGGCAATTTCAGTTTGACTGAGCATCTTATCTGTCTTGAGATAATGATGGAGAAGGCATCCTTTCCCTCCCATAACAGGATCCAGTTTCATCTTCAGTGTGAACATCAATTAAGAGAGAAAGAGGAGAAAGAAAGAAAAATGAAACAACCCCAGTTCCTTTTTACATCCCTTCATTCAGAGGTAAGCAGCACCTAGCTGTAATTCCTACCTAGAAATTTCCAAAGCATCATTTACGGCTTTCTATTAATCAGCGTCCAATCAAGCACAATTTGCAAAATTATTAAGCATTTTCCTTCTAAGCAAAGTAAATGAAAGAGATTTGCTAATTCCAAGTGACATTTCCTGAATTGGTAATTGGCGCGAGAAGCTCAACAGTCCAGGGACGTATTAAATCCCTGCAAAATGCAAAACAGCCCTCTGAACTTCGCTAAACTTTTTTTTTTGTGCGTGCATATTTTATATTCCCCTTTGGATTTTTATGAATATTGATACAATGGAGCACGATGAGATGGTTTGGAAATAGTTAGACGGCCCACTGGATGTTAGAGGATGTTGTAACATATTATCTTTCTGCAGTCCAGATCCATCTGTTGTACTACGAGGGGTACCAAGGCTACAAAACTTTTTCACAAGTACTTTGGGTATGCATCAGCAGCATGCATTCATTTCATTGGGTGTGGAGACTGTGTTTAGACAGTCTTTTGCTTCCCAAGAAATATTAGCTTATGCGATAGATGGATGGATGGATGGATGGATGGATGGATGGATGGATGGATGGATGGATGGATGGATGGATGGATGGATGGATGGATGGATGGATGGATGGATGGATGGATGGATGGATGCATGGATGCATGGATGCATGGATGCATGGATGCATGGATGCATGGATGCATGGATGCATGGATGCATGGATGCATGGATGCATGGATAGATGGATAGATGGATGGATACATGGATGGATGGATGCATGGATAGATGAATGCATGGATAGATGGATGCATGGATAGATGGATATATGGATGGATACATGGATGGATGGATGGATGGATGGATGGATGGGATGCATGGATGCATGGATGCATGGATGGATGATGGATGAATGGATGGAGCATGGATGCATGGATGCATGTATAGATTGAATGGCATGGATAGATGGATGCAGGATAGATGGAATATTGGATGGAACATGGATGGAGGATGGATGGATGGGATGGATGGATGGATGGGATGGATGGATGGATGGATGGATGGATGGATGGATGATGGATGGATGGATGGATGGATGGATGATGGAGATGGATGGATGGATGGATGGATGGATGGATGGATACATGACGGGGGGAAGGTACGGACGGACGGATGGACGGATGGATGGATATATGGATGAATGGATATATGGATGGATACATGGATGGATACATGGATGGATGGATAGATGGATGAATTGATAGATGGATAGATGGATGGACGGACGGATGGACGGACGGATGGACGGATGGACGGATGGACGGATGGACGGATGGACGGATGGATGGATAGATGGATGGATGGATAGATGAATGCATGGATAGATGGATGCATGGATATATGGATGGATACATGGATGGATAGAAATTTCTCTTATGTTTCCCTCTCAATATTGGAGCAAGGCTCTTACATTCCTGATAGCACAAAGCAAAGTGTCTAAGACCTTAAGAAAAGAGGTATTATTTAGACAGGAGTCTAAATTACCATTACAAAGAAGCAGAGTTTCACCTCTTCTCTCTACCAATGTTCCTCTGAAGACAGAATAACAGAGTTGGAAGGGAGCTTGGAGGTCTTCTAGTCCAACCCCCTGCTCGGACAGGAGACCCTGTACCATTTCAGACAAATGGTTGTCCAATCTCTTCTTAAAAACCTCCAGTGTTGGAGTATTCACAACTTCTGGAGGCAAGTTGTTCCATTGATTAATTGTTCTAATTGTCAGGAAATTTCTCCTTAGTTTTAGGTTGAACTAAGATTGAACTAGGATAGGATTCTGCAGCTAATTTTGAGTGCTCTATACATAAAGGATATGTGGTTGGCCCATAATATTTCATGAAAGCAATAAAGTCTGTATTTGATCTCAGGGATATGTGAAGAATGGGGAGCCAAAAAGGTCAAGATGGAAACCACAACATTCAATCAAAGTCCTAACTCTTTTTTTTTTAACCTGTGGTGGACCTAAAAAGGATCTGGGATTTTGACTGCATGATTGTGGCTGCCATGTGGACTTTTTTGACCCCTGTGGACACCTCTTTGATTTGCTATATGAAGCACTTCACTTTTTCTGGGTCTTCAAAGTTTTCTCAGTCTAAGAAGTATAAATCTGTTTTGCGGAAACCATTTTTTTCTCCTTTTACAGTTCTCTGCAAATGTGTTGACTCTTATATTTTCCATGGCGCAACTTTGGACTGCCAGAAAAATCACACTCCTCTATGCATTATTTACCAGTTAATAATGCAAAATAGATTCCAGAAGGAAATTTTCTGTTACTGTTGTTTATTCCAGCCTCCCAATAATTCGGGCTAGAAATTGAGGAGACTGGCTTAGATCAGAAGAAATATAAAGACTGGGTCCAGAAGAAATGTTAAAATGTGTGTCTGTGTGTGTGTGTGTGTGTGTGTGTGAGAGAGAGAGAGAGAGAGAGATGATAGATAGATAGATAGATAGATAGATAGATAGATAGATAGATAGATAGATAGATAGATAGATAGATAGATAGATAGATAGATAGATAATAACTAACAATAACAATAACAATAACAATAACAATAACAATAACAATAACAATAACAATAACAATAACAATAACAATAATAATAATAAAGTTGGAAGGGATCTTGGAGGTCATCTAGTCCAACCCCCTGCTCAGGCAGGAAAGCCTATACCATTTCAGACAAATGGCTGTCCAGTCTCTTCTTAAAAACTTCCAGTGTTGGAGCATTCACTGCTTCTGGAGGCAGGTTGTTCAACTGGTTAATTGTTATGACTGTCAGGAAGTTTCTCCTTAGTTCTAGGTTGCTTCTCTCCTTGATGAGTTTCCATCCATTGTTTCTTGTCTCGCCTTCTGGTCCTTTGGAAAAATAAGTTGACCCCCTCTTCTTTGGGGCAGTCCCTGAGATATCTGAAGACTGCTATCATGTCTCCCCTCGTCCTTCTCTTCATTAAACTAGACATACCCAATTCCATCAACCTTTCCTTATATGTTTTAACCTCCAGTCCCCTGATCATCTTTGTTGCTCTTCTCTGCACTCTTTCTACAGTCTCAACGTCTTTTTTATATTGTAAATAGATGATAGATAAATAGATGATAGATAGATAGATAGATAGATAGATAGATAGATAGATAGATAGATAGATTAGATAGATAGATAGATAGATAGATAGATAGATAGATAGATAGATAGATAGATAGATAGATAGATAGATAGATAGATGATAGATGATAGATGATAGATGATAGATGATAGATGATAGATGATAGATAAATAGATGATAGATAAATAGATGATAGATAAATAGATGATAGATAGATAGATAGATAGATAGATAGATAGATAGATAGATAGATAGATAGATAGATAGATAGATAGATAGATAGATAGATAGATAGATAGATGATAGATGATAGATGATAGATGATAGATGATAGATGATAGATAGATAGATGATAGATAGATAGATGATAGACAGACAGACAGACAGACAGACAGACGAGAGAGAGAGAGATAAGGGGGGACCAAGAATGGTCCTAAATGGAAGTGGGCTGAAGAGTATCTGAAACCAAAGAAGGACATTGATGTGATCTGGCCATGAATAAGGTTCAAACTGTAAAACAAATATCTAAAGAGAAGTCAAAATGTTAAAGAAGAAAGGACTGCATGACTTTGGAGTTCTAGTCCCGTCTTGAGCATGAAAGCCAGCTGGGTGACTTTGGGCCAATCACCAGGAGATGGTGAGTTCTAGTCCCACCTTAGCCATGAAAGCCGGCTGGGTGACTTTGGGCCAATCACCAGGAGATGATGAGTTCTAGTCCCGCCTTAAGCATGAAAGCCGGCTGGGTGACTTTGGGCCAATCACTCTCTCTTAGCCCAATTCACCTCACAGAGTTATTGTTGTGGGGAAAATAGGAGGGGAAAGGCATATTATGTTCACCGTTTTTTGTCACCTTTTCTTGTCACCCAGATGTTAAGTAAGTCACTGCTGTTGTTAAGTTAGTCACACGGTTGTTGATCTAATAATTGGAGGGTCTGGTTGCTAGGCGGTCAGAAAGCATGTGACCAGACTGGACCTATCAACTGGGTCTGGAAAAGAAGGATGTGGCATATTCTATGGGACAGGATATAAACGTTTATGCTGAAACTGATTCAAGTGTGGTCTCTGGGATTTCAATTACCAAGAGATCCACCAGCCTTTGCAAACGCTTCAATAAAACTTGTTTTGTTTTCCAACACCCTTGGAGTTGAATTTTTATTCCTCACATTATCTATCTATCTATCTATCTATCTATCTATCTATCTATCTATCTATCTATCTATCTATCTATCTATCTATCTATCTATCTATCTATCTATCTATCTATCTATCTATCCATCCATCTATCTATCTAGCTCTCTATTTATCTCTCATCTATCTCATCTATCTATCTATCTATCTATCTATCTATCTATCTATCTATCTATCTATCTATCTATCCATCCATCCATCCATCCATCTATCTAGCTCTCTATTTATCTCTCATCTATCTCATCTATCTATCTATCTATCTATCTATCTATCTATCTATCTATCTATCTATCTATCTATCCATCCATCCATCCATCCATCTATCTAGCTCTCTATCTATTTATCTATCTCATCTATCTCATCTATCTATCTCATCTATCTATCCATCCATCCATCCATCCATCCATCCATCCATCCATCCATCCATCCATCCATCCATCTATCTATCTATCTATCTATCTATCTATCTATCTATCTATCTATCTATCTATCTATCTATCTATCTATCTATCTATCTATCTATCTATCTATCTATCTATCTATCTATCTATCTATCTCACCTCTCCCTGTCTCTTTCCTAAAAGCAATCTTGTTCCTAAAATGAAGATATAATTTTGGGGGGGGAGGGTGAGATTTTTTTATTGTTCTCAATTTCTTCCCTACCAAGTGAGCTGTTAAATTATGAACCAAACCTGGTACTTATTCCAAGTAAAATTCTGAATTGTTAAGTGAAACATTGAAGTTTTACATTAGTGAAAGACGATTACGATTGATCATGTCTTGGGATCAATGTCTTCCTAAGCAGAAAGAAAATGAGAAGGAATACCACGGCTTTATTATTTTCTGAGGGCTAAATCTGAGTTTGTTTGTTGGATTGTTTGAAAAATGGTGAGATCTTTAGCTGGTGTAAATCCGTGCTCGGATAATAACAGCCTTGAATGTCTAGGCATCACACTTGCAATAAAAGTTCTAATTTTTGACTGTACTTCTCTACTCTCATTGAAACAGAATCCTTTAGCAAACACATAAGATTCCAATCAACTTCCAGAATGTATATTAGCATTTTAGAAACCAAGTAACTACATTTTAAAGGGGAAAAAAAATGTTTTAACAGACTAATTGCTTGACTTACACACCCACGTTAGTTTTACAGCTTGGAATTTCAGTCCTGGCTGTTTCTCACTAATGAAGTTGCCCATAAAAGACACACAATGATTGTCTGCTTGTTTTTTTATGGACCTGGCAAATGAAAAAGGTTGCATTCCCTTGGTAGACAGACAACCAGAAAGAGCTGATTCAGCTATTTAAGTAGTCTTTAGATACAAATCAGGACTGGCCACAAGATCTTATCTGTCAACGGTGGATCGAGTTTGATTCAGTGGTATCTGCAGATAAGGTAAAAAAAAAAATCATCAAGATATTTGTAGCTGAAAAGTGAAACGTTTTCAAGGAAAAAAACCAAGAAAGTCCAGTTGTCTTTTGGAAAAGCGCCTTTGGGTTCACTGTCTGAAATGGTATATAGGGTCTCCTCCTTGAGCAAAGGGTTGGACTAGAAGACCTCCAAGGTCCCTTCCAGCTCTCTACTATTCTATTCTATTGTCAACATCCGGCTCAAGGATCCAAATAAAAGTCCAGGTTCATTTCATTTCTGAAGATCTTAGTGTTTATTGAATATACACGGCATGGTAATGTCAAAGCAAAACTAACTCTGAAGTTCCCAGACACCAGTTCATAGAATTAAACAATAATTTATCCAGCCAAACCCCCACCCTCTCACATAGTCCATGTAAACAGTTTCACTTTGTTATGGAAACCGTCTGCTTCCTCTCCACATTTGCTGCATTGTCCTTGGAAAGCTTTCAGGCTCTCATGGTCTTCCGCGGAATCGTTGAGGTTTTATTTCTCCATCTTAACCATTTCTAGAGTGACATCTTCCCTTCACCTTACTCTAATGGCAAGTTGAAACGAAGAGGCACGTAGCTGCCAAAGTTTTATTCTTGACATCTACATGCTTTAAGCTAGATTCTTAACCACTGAAGATTCTTGGCTTCATCCCACATTACGATTTTACGGAAGACTCCATGTTGAATTTAAATGCATTGATGAGCTTTCTTGGTTATTAGACTTTGGAGAAACCAAAGAAGATAAGAATGAGGGATCAGATCCTTGGCTCAACTGTTCAAGAAAGCCAAGAAATCTCCCAGCAGATGGTCTCCAGAGGTAGTCTCACTGCCATTGATGCCCAGATGTCAAGGTTGAATTGCTAAGATGCCTGCTAACTTCTATTGCTACTCAACTTGCCATAGAAACAGGGGGGAGGGGTAGAAAGCGTGGGAAGGAAACGGGATTCTAAGAAGCTGCCCACGGACCGTGAGAACCAAGGTCACAAAAGCAGGTGTCTGATGGAGAAGTGGACCGTTCTCATAACAGACCAAAGAAGTATGATTGGGCAACGTGAACCCACTTGGTGGGTGGGGGTTATGGAAAGCTATTGTTAACTAACCAGATTTTCACATGGGAAAACCAGAGCTGGTTTTGCTTCTTCAGTTCCGAGATGTGTATTCAATAAAGCTCATCTTTTATGGCACTTCAAAGCCTTGAAGTTTCCTTGATTTTGAATTCGCTATTTGGATGGTTGACACCAGAACTCCCGTGAATTTGCCCAACAGCTTCATTAAAACAGCCAAACTGGTTGCCAGCACCAAATCTCATGGTAGAGAATTCCAAATTCTATAAATACACCTTCACTCCTCTGAGCTGTGGTGCTGGGAAAGGCATCCTCTGTGTTCCGCAGACCAGTAACAAAGAAGTACTGGAATGCATCATGCCAGACATGTCACGGGAAGGCAAAAATCATGAAACTGCATCTCACTTACTTTGGCCCTGTCATGTGGGGGAATTCAAATTATGTTTGGAAGAGTCAGCAGTAAAAGGAAACCAGGCCACCAAAGAACACGATAACTGGATACATCAAAGCTGATCCCAGCTGGAACAGAGAACAACTCAAAGAAGTAATGCAAGATCAGAAGATATGGGGAGACCTGACCCATAGAATCATCAAGATTTGGACAGGACTGAATAGATAAGGTCATCATCATCTCCTCCTCCTCCTCCTCCTCCTCCTCCTCCCTCTCCTCCTCCTCCTCCTCCTCCTCATCCTCCCCTCCCCTCCTTCTTCTTCTTCTTCTTCTTCTTCTTCTTCTTCTTCTTCTTCTTCTTCTTCTTCTTCTTCTCCTTCTCCTTCTCCTTCTCCTTCTCCTTCTCCTTCTCCTTCTCCTTCATCATCATGTCATAAGTTACTCTGTTATTTTGCTTAGCCCTATGAATGTTCCCTTAGCAAGTTCAAATTCTGCATTGATGGCTGGCTACTCCGATCTGCAGAAACTGTATAAATTAAGCAACTCACATTTATTTTTGTGTTTTTCAGAGTCTATTCCATTTCTACTTGGCAGGGTAAAAAAATTGTGTGACTTCCAAGGTGCTGCCCTACCAAATGCTGGAAACCTTAATAGCACTATTAAGCCCCACAAGCCCCCAACTCCCCCCCCCCAAGCACATGTTTTTCTGCATTTTTATGGAAATCAATCCCTAAGGATTGCTTTGACTTCCTTGTTCCCTTGTTTTTTAAAATTTCTGCTCGTACGCTCCTGTTGAAGTCAGCCAGAGGCCATTTATAACGCTACACAACAATGAAACATTAAAATGAATACATTTACCAACAATATAAGAACAAAACCAAATATATTACATTTTAAAAATAATAATAATAATAATGGCGCTGGTCCTGACCCAAGTGAGCTTCAGGGAGGAAATAGGTTTACCAATTACAGTTAGAAGTATTCAAAGAAAGGAATTGCTTAGTATTTATTTAGAGTACTGTACATATCAAGACAGCTGAGCTAATATAGTTTGCTGCAGTTAGTCGTTTAGATTCTTGTAAAGGGCATTAGCATACAACAAACCTATATTCATTTGAACTGAATTCCTTTGAACATAAGGGACCTTGGAGGTCTTCCATCTAGACCAACCGCTGCTCAAGGATGGAGACCCTTTACCATTTCAGACAAATGGTTGTCCGGGCTCTTTTTGAACACCAGTGATGGAGCACCCACAACTTCTGAATAGAGCTGGAAGGGACCTTGGAGATCTTCTAGTCCAACCCCCTGCACAAGCAGGAGACCCTATACCAATTCAGACAAGTGACTGTTCAGTCTCTTCTTAAAAACCTCCAGTGATGGACACCCAGAACCTCTGAAGGCAAGCCGTTCCACTGTTTAATTGTTCTCACTGTTTAGGGAGTTTCTCATTAATTCCAGGTTGCTTCTGTCCTTGATTAGTTCCCATCCATTGTTTGTTGTCTTGCCTTCTGGTGCTTTGGAAAATAAGTTGACACCCCCCCCCCTCTTCTTTGTGGCAGCTCCTCAGATACTGGTATACTGCTACCAGTCCAAAAGCAGATCAGGATAAATTTGTCCTGTCCCTGGGTAATTGCACTGATGAGGCTAATGTCAAGCCTAGAAAATCAGGAGCCCAGGCAGTTCAAATGAATGTAGGTTTATTCTATGCTAATGCTCTTTACAAGAATCTAAACTACTAACAGTCAAGGCAAATTGGCGATAGATAAGAGTCAATGGAACTCAAAGTGGGCTGGACTTAGATCTTCTGTGGGTGCGAAGGGACCCCAGACTAATGACCCATTTGACACCTCCTTCAATCTCAGCCTGGTCGTCTCTTACATCTAGTGAGTGATAGAAACCTTGATGGGGAGCACATCAAGGCATTGACACTGGTGGGGAAAGGATCTGGTGGGGAAAGGATCTACCAATCTTTTTTTTTTTTAAGCAGGCAGGATCTGGGGCATGAAACAATTTCTGAGAAGTCATTAGAGGAGGAGGAGAACCACGTGCGGGAACCTTTCTAGATTAGTGTCGGCTTCCGGTTTTGCACAGTAGTGCAAGTAGCCGAGGGATCGCGGGGCTCCACACCCTACAGCCGATTCTTCTCTGTTTGGGGACCCTAAATGGATCAAAAGTCACCCCGAAGAGGCGGCAAAGAAGGAAGGAATCCCCACTGACCGTGGAGAGATGGCGGTCGATCCGGTTGGTCGGGGAAAGCCCTCCAGAAACCAACGGAAGAAAGGCTAGTGTCACTCCGGAGTCTAGCCCAAGCTACAAGCAGCCGAAGCCAAAAAGTACTAAGCCAAGTCTAGATTAGTGTCAAGGTTGAATTGCTAAGATGCTTGCTAACCTCTGTCGCTGCTCAACAGGGGGGAAGGAGACCGAGGGAAAGAAACGGGGAGTTTCAAGAAGCCATCCACGGACCGTGAGACCCAAGGTCATCAAAAGCAGGTGCCTGACAGAGAAGTGGACGATTCCCATAACAAACAGAAAGCATGTGATTGGGCAATGTGAAAACATGATGGGTGGGGGTTATAAAGAGCTATTGTTAACTACCCAGATTTTTGCACGGGAAAACTAGAGTTGATTTTACTTCTTCAGTGTCGGGATGTGTATTCAATAAAGATGATCTCTTATGGCACCTCAAGACTGTAGAGATTCTTCAATGTTGAATTCACCAGCCGGACGATTGCACAGTTAGTGCACAGGAAGCGATGGTGCCGCTCTATACTGCACTAGTGAGGCCACACGTGGAATACCGTGTATAGTTCTGTTCCTCATAATACAGAAAAGCTGCTGAGACCATGGAAAGAGTGCAGAGAAGAGCAACAAAGATGATCAGGGGACTGGAAGCTGAAGCATATGACGAACGATTGTGGGAAATGGGTGTATCTAGCCTATTGAAGAGAAGGACTTGGGAGACATCGCAAAGGTGCTTTTTCAAAAGGCAACTGGACTTTGTTTTTGGCACAATCATGACCTGGATGACTGGAAATCTCCACAGACACTTGGGTGACATGATAGCAGTCTTCCGGTACATGAGGGGCTGTCATAGAGAACAGGAGATTGATTTATTCTCCATAGTACCTCAAGGCAGGACAAGAAGCAACAGATGGAAACTAAATCAAGGAGAGAAGTGACCTAAAACTAAGGAGAAATTTCCTGACAGTTAGAACAATTAATCAGTGGAACAACTTGCCTCCAGAAGTTGTGAATCCTCCAACACTGGACGTTTTTCAGAAGAGACTGAACAACCATTTGTCTGAAGTGGTATAGGGTTTCCTGCCTAAGCAGGGGGTTGGACTAGAAGACCTCCAAGGTCCCTTCCAACTTCCAGTCAACAACTCTGATCTTGAAAATGCTAAGTATGGTCAATACAACACCACCACAACATCCCAGAGATATAGACTGATATAAATTCCAAAAGACGATAGCCATCAACATGTAGTTGTGCCAAGGAAACTACATAGAATATCTTCATGAATAAGTAGCAGCTGAGGTTAATTTGAAGGAAACATTGCTTTTTATTTGGAAGCCAGGGTACAAACATTTGCATATATTCCTGTGTATAGAACTTACCTAATGTTTGCATTTTCTTCTCAGCTGTCTATGCATACCCTTTCCTGTACGCAGCCAGTTCCTAATTTGTGCAATTTTGCATATCACGTTCCCTTGTATGAGTGCTTTAATGTGCAGTACTTCTCCTAACCTCCCCAGTTTGTGAAACTCTAAGCAATGCCTCAGCCGACAAAGACTATAATTGCATTCCAATGTGTACATTCAATTTAGAATTTAAAATTAAATTGGTTCTCTTTAAAAATGCAGGCTCAAGAATTGTACCCATCTCAAGATGGAGAGAAATACATCCCCTCTCCCTTGGAGGTCTTGTAGTCTAACTGCTCTGCTCAAGCAGGAGACCCTATATATAATATCAAGTATAGTCAAGGCCATGGTTTTCCCAGTTGCAATGTATGGCTGTGGAAGTTGGACCACAAGAAAGGCTGAGTGCCAAAGAATTGAGGCCTTTGAACTCCGGTGCTGGAGAAGACTCCTGCGAGTCCCTTGGACTGCAAGGCGATCCAACTGGTCAGTCTTGGAGGAGATCAACCCCGACTGCTCTTTAGAAGGCCAGATCCTGAAGTTGAAACTCAAGTACTTTGGCCACCTAATGAGAAGGAAGGACTCACTGGACAAGAGCCTAATGCTGGGAAAGATTGAGGGCAAGAGAAGAAGGGGACGACAGAGAACGAGGTGGCTGGATGGAGTCATGGAAGCAGGAGGCGTGAGCTTAAATGGACTCCAGAAGATGGTAGAGGACAGGAAGGCCTGGAGGAACGTTGTCCATGGGGTCGCGATGGGTTGGACACGACTTCGCAACTAACAAACAAACAAAAAATATCATCACTGCTAGAAGGAGTGAGGTTTGCTCTCTGTTTAAATATTAGTGACTATTTGCATTAACCCTGACAGTTGACACTTTTTTAGAGACCAGCTCTTGAAGAAGTGGAAACCTGCATTTAAGGGGGGGGGGGAAACACCCACACCTCTATTTCCTCATCAAAAGATTCCTTATCAGACATCTCTTGATGAAATCCCATCATTTTCACTTCCCATTTTTCTTCTGAAGTTGCAGGAGAAAGATCCTAATCTTCTGTCGTTAAAATAAAAAAGGGGTTTATGAATCCAAACACTCCCCCTTGACTTGTACATTTCTGCCCTTTTAATGTCAAAATGCACCATTTGCCCACTGATCGATGCTTTCAGGACTTGGGTGCCCATCAGGAATGAGGTTTGCCAGCTTTCACTGAGGAAATAGTTCCACAGAGATCAAATTAAATTAAAATTTAATTGTGAGATGGTTCCTGTTGTCCCCAAGCTGCTTACATCTCAGGATTTTCTTGGGAATTGACAGGCTTCAATGGCACTAAAATTTTGGCTCCTTCCAAACAAGGAACTGGTTGCTGGTTTTTTTTTTTCCCTTTTCCTTTCCTTCTCTTCCCTTCCCTTCTTCATCTTTTCTTTTCTTTTCCTTTCCTTTCCTTTCCTTTCCTTTCCTTTCCTTTCCTTTCCTTTCCTTTCCTTTCCTTTCCTTTCCTTTCCTTTCCTTTCCTTCCTCTCCTCTCCTCTCTTCTCCTTTCCTTTCCTTTCCTCTCCCTTCTCCTCCCCTTCCCTTTTCTTCTTCAACTTCTCCTCTCCTCCCCTTCCCTCCCCTTCCCTTCCCTTCCCTTCTTCAACTTTTCCTCTCCTCTCCTCTCCTCCCATGTCCTCCCCTTCCCTTCCCTTCTCTTCATCAACTTCTCCTCTCCTCCCCTCTACTCTCTTCTGTTCTCTTTTCCTTTCCTCTCCTCTCCTCCCCTCCCTTCCCTTCCCCTCCCTCCCCTCCCCTTCCCTTCCCTTCTTCAACTTTTCCTTTCCTCCCCTCCCTTCCCTTCCTTCCCTTCCCTTCCCTGCCTCAACGTTTCCTCTCCTCTCCTTTCCTAACAAACCGAGTTACCTGGCGAACATAGTCTTAAGAGAATTTGACAAGAAAATGTGTCCCACTGAAATTATATAAATAATCACTTCCAACTGGCTGTTGACTATTTTGTGATACAGTTTGAAATGTAGGATGTTTCCAAAATGACTTGTAGGCAGGGAAAACACAACCACAGAGCATTTGGTGACAACTAATGTCACATTTATCGGCAGGATGAGCTGTCGTGAGCTACAATCCTGTGTCAAATGCACGAAGTATTTGTCTTTGAGCTAGAGATACTTTATTTACTTTGAAAGGGAAGTGTTTTGCCCCAATATAAGGTATTGTAAAAAATGTGCATTTTTAGACTGAGAATAGAAATAATGAGGGCAGATGCATTTTAAAATGCCTGTTAGTGCAGAACAGAGTCTGAATCAAGTTAATCAGTTTCCAGGTGCCTTTAAGGACACTTCTTGGTAATAACATTTATTTATTTTATATCCCACCTTTATTTTTATTTTTATTTTATTTGTAAAGAACTCAAGGCAACAAACGTACCTACTTCTTCTTCCTCCTATTTTTCCCACGACAATGCTGTGAGGTAGGCTGGGCTGGGAGAGAGTGACTGACCCAAAGTCACCTAGCCAGCTTTCATTCCTAAGGTAAAACTAGAACTCACCATCTCCTGGTGATTGGTCCAAAGTCACCCAGTCAGCTTGCATGCCTAAATTGGGACTAGAACTCTAAGTCTCCTGGTGAATGGCCCAAAGTCACCAAGCTGGCTTTCATACCTAAGGAGAAACCAGAACTCCCAGTCTCCTGGTGATTGGTCCAGAGCCACCAAGCTGGCTTTCATGGCTAAGGAGGGACTATAACTCCCAATCTCCTGGTGATTGACCCGAAGTCACCTAGCCAACTTTCATGCCTAAAGAGAGACTAGAATTCCCAGTCTCCTGGTTTCTAGCCTGGCGCCTTAACCAGTTGTGTCCTTCCAGGGTGTTATTTTATCGCCCCAGTTTTGATCACTGAGTGGTCTCTTATCCAAGTACTAACCAAGAATGACCACCTGTACCTTATAGGTAAGTCTAGTTTTGCATATGGATTTGCACACAGAGAGAGACGTACATACAAACACACATTTGTCAACATGTGTCAGGCTTAGCTTTGATTGTAATGTAAGGTTCTCCTCTTAACCTCACAAACTTCTCTGGGGCTACTCGGGAATTTTAAAAAGCCAAAGAAACTCCTGAGCCGAGGTTTCAGCAAGAAAACAACTTTTATTTTGATCCAAACAGAGTTGGGTGTCCTCCTCCCTTTTTCATGGCGGCTTAAAGGGATGAAGGCACACACAGAAAAAAAATCTTCCACTCTTTATACCCTTTCAGAACATATATATATAATGATTACAAAATATCACTGCAGACCTCTCTCTATGAGCAATTCCATCAAGTCTCTTGTCAGGGATTTACACAGCCGGTGTCCAAATGAAATCAGAGACACTGACATGAACTTGTAGTTTTATATAAATAAATATATTTGACATTTATATTTACAGCAGACAAAATAGATTTTATACACACACACACACACACACACACACGCACACATATACAGCAGAGGAGATAGTCCTCAGGAATGTCATGAGGTAAATAGATAATCCTCAGGAATATCATGAGGTAAATTTCAGACAGAGCACACAGAAGGAAAAAGGCGGGGGAAAAGGGAAACTCCCCCTTTACACCCACAGTGACCTATCACAGCGCTGATTGCCTCACGCGTGAGCCCTCACTCTCCAATCAATCAACTACAACTGTGTGTTCTGGCCCATTGTACACTTTACTGTTTCAGCCACTAAATTTAATGTCCTATCATCTCTTTTATCTTTTTTTTTTCCCTTCCTTTAGCATCTGGAAGCCACAGTTTGGGATAATGTCCGCCTTTTTGTTTTGTTTTTTTTAAAAAAAAGTTGGTTGATTTTTTTTCAGAAGTTTTGTTGCTTAGCTACATTTTTGTTGTTCGTTTGGATCACCCTCGCCTGGTCTTTCCAAATCCATGCATCTTATTAGCTTTTTAATTCCTCCTCCTGTTCATCTCAACCTCCCTCGTGATTTTGTTGTCCTTTTCTCAGTGCTTGCCATGTCCTTAGCTCACCTTGAATGCCCACTCGGAAGAAAGGCGCTTGCAAATCCCACATTAAATAACTTAAATATCAGAGAGAGAAGAGTGGGCGTCACAGAGCACGATTCTGAAGCAGCCATTAAGGCATATATGATTGGCAGCAATCTGCTTTAAGGAGAGAGGATTAAACATTAAACACAATCCAATTTCAATCCGAGAAGATCCGACTTGCTGCAATGCGTTTCTTTGCCGCCACCTGATTTTGGTGGTCCTATTTGATCATCAGAGTGGATCCAGGAGGAGGTGGGAGACCTTTCTAGCAGGACTACCCGATTCTGTAATAGCTTTGTTCCCTAGGCCATCCGTCTGGTAAACTCACAAGATTTGTTCTTTCTTGCCATGCACATGTATACATAACCCGAACTAGACTGTTGTTCCTCTGTGTCATATAATATATGTGGGTATATGCATAATTCTGTACTTATTTATTTATTTTTGTCATATTTAGGTAGTGTATATCGGAGTGATCCTTTGAGAGCTGAATGAAATCTCATTTTAATGTATGCCGATTAGTGTACATTCAAAGTGACAACACAGTTATTATTCTATTCTATTCTATTCTATTCTATTCTATTCTATTCTATTCTATTCTATTCTATTCTATTCTATTCTATTCTATTCTATTCTATTCTATTCTATTCCATTCCATTCCATTCCATTCCATTCCATCCCATCCCATCCCATCCCATTCCATATTTTCTATTCCATTCCATATATTCACTTCAAAAAAGGAAAAAAAATGGATCCAGGAAATTACAGACCTATCAGCCTGACCTCAATACCTGGGAAGATTCTGGAAAACAACCAATCAGCAAACACCTAGAGGCAAACAAAGTCATTACTAAAAGCCAACATGGGTTTGTCAAAAACAGATCATGCCAGACAAATCTTATTGCATTCTTTGACCAAGTGACAAAATTAGTGGATCAGAGGAATGCTGTGGATATAATTTACTTGGACTTCAGTAAGGCATTTGATAAAGTAGATCACAACCTACTACTTGATAAGATAGAAAAATGTGGGTTAGACAGCATCACCACCAGATGGATCCATAGCTGGCTGACCGGCCGTACTCAGCATGTGGTCCTCAATGGAACTGCATCTACATGGAGGGAAGTATGTAGTGGGGTGCCCCAGGGCAATTCTAGGCCCAGTGCTCTTCAACATCTTCATCAACGATTTGAATGAGGGGATAGATGGGGAACTCATCAAATTTGCAGACGACACCAAGCTGGCAGGAATAGCCAACACTCCAGAAGACAGGCTTAAGATATAGGAGGATCTGGACAGACTTGAACACTGGGTGCTATCTAACAAAATGAAATTCAATGGTGAAAAAAGTAAGGTTCTACATTTAGGCAAGAAAAACCAAATGCACAGGTATAGTATAGGTGGTACCTTGCTCAATAGTAGTAACTGTGAGAGGGATCTCGGAGTCCTAGTGGACAATCACTTAAATATGAGCCAGCAGTGGCTGCAGCTGCCAAAAAAGCCAACACAGTGCAGGCTGCATTAACAGAGGGATAGAATCAAGATCACGTGAAGTATTAATACCACTTTACAATGCCTTGGTAAGCCACACTTGGAATACTGCATCCAGTTTTGGTCACGATGTAAAAAAGATGTTGAGACTCTAGAAAGAGTACAGAGAAGAGCAACAAAGATGATTAGGGGACTGGAGGCTAAAACATATAAAGAACGTTTGCTGGAATTGGGTATGTTCTAGTTTAATGAAGAGAAGGACGAGGGGTGACATGATAGCAGTGTTCCAATATCTCAGGGGTTGCCACAAAGAAGAGGGAGTCAGCTATTCTCCAAGCGCCTGAAGGCAGGACAAGAAGCAAACGGATGGAAACCAAGAGAGAAGCAACCTGAACTAAGGAGAAACTTCCTGACAGTTAGAACAATTAACCAGTGGAACAACCTGCCTCCAGAAGCGGTGAATGCTCCAACACTGGAAGTTTTTAAGAAGAGACTGGACAGCCATTTGTCTGAAATGGTATAGGTTTCCTGCCTGAGCAGGGGTTGGATAGATGACCTCCAAGGTCCCTTCCAACTTTTATTATTATTATTATTATTATTATTATTATTATTATTATTATTATTATTATTATTATTATTATTATTATTATTATTATTATTATTATTATTATTATTATTATTATTATTATTATTAATTATTACTGCCTTGAATTGACTAGGTATATGTATATCGGAATAAAAATCTCATTTTAAAAAAAAATCAAATAATAATGACTCGTTTTTCCCTGGTGTACACAAAACACTGAGCCATAAATTATCCACACAAGCTGGCCGCTATCTCAGCTAAAATGTAGTTGGTTAACTATGACTCAGTGTACCAAAACAAATTGGAAAAGCTATTCAGGTGCTGACATGTGTCTAGCCATATAAAGATCAGAATAGTGCAAGGAATACTGTTCCCTGTCACCTGCTAAGGAAAGGAACATTCGACCCTGAAGAAGCAGGATAAGGAAGAGTATTGATGACTCCTGGGAACGGTATGGACAGCCAAGGAAACAAGGCTGAAACCTACAAAGACCGGTTGCTGGAATTGGGTATGTCTAGTTTAAAAAGAGAAGGACGAGGGGGGACATGATAGCAGCGTTCCAATATCTCAGGGGCTGCCCCAAAGAAGAGGGAGTCAAGCTATTCTCCAAAGCGCCTGAGGGCAGGACAAGAAGCAATGGATGGAAACTAGTCAAGGAAAGAAGCAACCTGGAACTAAGGAGAAACTTCCTGACAGTTAGAACAATTAACCAGTGGAACAACCTGCCTCCAGAAGCGGTGAATGCTCCGACACTGGAGGTTTTTAAGAAGAGACTGGACAGCCATTTGTGTGAAATGGTATAGGGTTTCCTGCCTGAGCAGGGGGTTAGACTAGATGACCTTCAGGGTACTTTCTATCAATGATGATGATGATGATGATGATGATGATGATGATGATGATGATGATGATGATGATGATGAACACAGAAGTTGTCGAGAGAGCAACAAATCTTTAAAAGGAAATTGGCCTTTCTGGAAATCACGACAGTTTCCTTAAATTAAAATTTGCTGAAATTGCGTATGCTCACTAACGAGAGGAAGTGATAAAAGATATTTTACTAATTTCTCTGTTCCACACAAAACATATCTTTCCTTCCTAATCGGCTTGTGTTTCCCGACTTATGTAACCAAACAAAGTATAAATGTTTGCTGAAATATTGCACGTGGTTCCTTTACTTATATCTGATTAAAATCTGGAACTTCATCCAAGAAGTCCGATTAAGCCATCTCTGCTAAGTCCGTCAACTTGGCTTTGAAAAGAACACAATTAATTTTGTTTCAACTTGGAAACAGCTGTTACAGGTGTTATGTTCGCCTTATATGCAGCTCTATCATTCGTCTTTGGACCTTGTGCTTGAAACTTTGGTTTTGCTGATTAGATAGGTTTGGTGTTGTAGAAATGGCTAGTATATAATATTATATATAGGTAAAACAAATTGACGTTTCGTGTTATCGTTTTGTTCTACTGCACCAAAAGGAGTTGGAAGTCAATGTTTGTTTGTTTTTTCCCATCTACCCCACACTTTTGTCTCTTCCCCCTTTTCTCCCCTGTTTTACTTTCATCTTACTTTATATTTTTATATTTTATGCTTTGTTAAATAAAAAAAAAATGAAGAGAGAATTAGAGTGTGTCTCTTTGTCCCTGGTGGGCCTGACCTAGAGATTTTACATAACAATCAATTAAAGTTTCAAATCAACATAACCAGTGGACCGCCTTTATTCCAACCACTAGGATATGCTGAGGTAAGGATCAAAATTCTCCAGCTGGCAAACCTCAACCGAGTGATAGAAGCTCTGTTGCTTTTTTAGATGCATGGCACATTAAACATACATAAAAAGGGACAGGACTTCAACCATCTTTTCTCCCTGGGGGTAGACTTTTCTTCACCTCCAAAGCAATAAGTTTCAATTTCTGCAGAAGCTCAAAGAAACACAAGCCACAACTGCACTGCAGTCTAAGCCATTGGACGCTTGGACCTGGAGATCAAGGACTGTGGGATACTCGGTGCTGTCTGAGCTTGGCTGTTTCCTTGCAGATGTTTCATTACCCAACTAGGTAACGTCATCAGTGTACTGTTCAATCCAGGTTCAGACAGCACCAAAGAGCCCACAGTTCAACCCTGAGCTACAAATATTCTGTTCTAGTGGTGTTACATATGGGTGTCAAATGCTTTAGCAACCATGCAAATGAGAGTAGCACTGATGATGTTACCTAGTTGGTTGATGAAATGTCTGCAAGAAAACAACCAAGCTCAGACAGCACCCAAAACCCCACAGTCGTCGTCATCCTCCTCCTCCTCCTCTTCCTCCTCCTCCTCCTCCACCACCACCACCACCACCACCATCACCACCACCTTTCTAAAAAACCCTCTCCCTTCCGGCACTGATGAACTTACATGGCGGGGTAATAAAAAGTCTGCAAGAAAACAACCAAGCTCAGACAGCACCCCAAACTCCACAGTCCTCCTCCTCCTCCTCTCCACAAACCCCACTCCCTTCTAGCACTGATGATGATACCTAGTTGGGTGATGAAACATCCATAAGACAATAACTATGCCCAGAGATCACCAAGGACCCCACAGTTTAACTCTAAGCTACAAATATTCTATCAAGATCAGAGAATGCTTCCTGAAATCTGGATTAACTGTCTCCCCTTCCTCTCCTCCCCAACGGCTCACCCAAGCTTCACCTGTGTCTTTTTGCCTTATGCCTCACCATCCTGTTCTCCTAAAAGAGTGCCAGCTGGGCCACGTTGCTCAGCTATGATCTTTATGTGGCTTCTAATGAAAAACAGCTGCTTGTTAGCCAGGAGGAAATGTTGGGTGTTTAGAGAGATAATTATTTCCACTCTTCTCTTCCTTTCCACCATTACGAGCAAATTATAATATTACCCAATCATGTTCAATGCCATCTCAGATTGCACGTCCCGAAAATGAATGTGGTTCATTAACAAAGTGATGAATATTTAAGCAAGTTCACGTTGCATAATGAACTTACAGCCGCACACGTAGAAAGGAACATTCCCCACTAGACAAATCTCTTAATATTTGTTCATAATAATAACAACTGTTAATAATAGAACGCTAGTATTTCACCGGGAAATACCACAGGTACCAGCCATTGCATTTGTCTCCTTGCTTTTGAAGAATTCTCCTGCTTTATTCTTATGGATGGAATGACCTAGATAGCCTACAAATTGCCACTTTTTCTTCTGCTCCAAATGCCTCCTGCTTCTCCCACGTAGTAGCTGTAAATGTGAAAGAGTTCTGGGTGTCCTAGTGGGCAACCACTTAAATATCAGCATGCAGCTATCATAAGAAACAGCTAGGCTGGGCAAGAAAGCCCAGGAATTACAATGCCAGGGTACCTGTGAGGTTGAGAAAGCACACCTTATTCAAAGAGCTTGTTAGTGAAAGCAGTTTTTGCAATCTTCAGCAAAAACGGTTGTTTAGATGATGACCTATGGTTGAGGACGGCCACTTTGAAGCCATCTTTACCCATGGAAGGTCACTGAGTAATTTTGGAGCAGTCATTCTCCCCCTGCCCAAAGGTATTATGGGAAATTGGAGGAGCAAATTCCAGCTTCAGCTTCTGGAGGAAAAGAAGAAATCAATCTGAGGGAGGAAGGAAGGAAGGAAGGAAGGAAGGAAGGAAGGAAGGAAGGAAGGAAGGAAGGAAGGAAGGAAGGAAGGAAGGAAGGAAGGAAGGAAGGAAGGAAGGAGAGTTGCTTTTATGCTTTTATACACTTTTCCCTTCTTTCCTGCCTGAAGCTCCCTGAAGCAAAAAGGAGATGGTTCTTAACTTAATGACTGGGGATTGACAGGATACTGTTAACAATGAGTCTTAAAAAAAGGTCCTTGCTGACCTGATCAAATCCACTGAATGTGCCTGCTAACATGGAGTCAGGGACCGTCCATCATAGAGGTCCTCAAGATTTAGTCTCTTTTGTTTCAGAAATTTAGAACAGTAATCTTTCTATCTTTGCATCCATCTATCCATCCATCCATTCCACCCATCCATCCATCTCCATTCATGCATCCCTCCATCCCTGGAGGCTCCCTCCCTTTCTCCCTCTATCCATCTCCATTCACCCATTCACCTATTCATCCAACCATTCATCCAACCATTCATCCACCCATCCATCCATCCATCTCCATCCATTCCTCCCTCCCTCCCTCCCTCCCTCCCTCCATCCATCCATCCATCCATCCATCTCCATCCATCGATTCCTCCATCCATCCATCCATTCATCAATCCCCATGCATCTCCATCCATCCATCCATTCCATCCATTCCTCCCATCCATCCCCATGCATCTCCATCCATCCATCCATTCCATCCATTCCTCCCATCCATCCATTGATTCATCCATCCATCCATCTCCATTCACCCATCCCTCCTTCCATCTCTATCCATCCATCCCTCCATCCCTCCATCTCCATTCACCCATCCCTCCTTCCCTCCATCTCTATCCATCCATTCCTCCCATCCATCTCCATTCATCCATCCCTCCCTCCCTCCGTCTCCATCCATGCATCCCTCCATCCCTGGAGGCTCCCTCCCTCCATTTATCCATCTCCATTCACCCATTCACCTATTCACCCATTCATTCACCCATCCATCTATCCTGTCCTTCCCTTGGAATCCTCATTGATTGACCTGCATCTATTGTCCTTTCAATGAGCCACATCATTCCAAGGTTCTGGGACATATGAAGCAAAACAATGCCTGGAGCTGGAATGGTTGAAGAAGTTCACCAAAACTCATAGGAACATTTTTCTAGTTCTTATGGAAGACTAAAACAGAGTCTGTAGTCTAGGAGATCTTTGCCCAACATCTTTGGAAGCTTCCTGGCCATTTCCCTTGTCTTGATCCAGCAGACCAATAGAATAGAATAGAATAGAGTAGAGTAGAGTAGAGTAGAGTAGAGTAGAGTAGAGTAGAGTAGAGTAGAGTAGAGTAGAGTAGAGTAGAGTAGAGTAGAGTAGAGTAGAGTAGAGTAGAGTAGAGTAGAGTAGAGTAGAGTAGAGTAGAGTAGAGTAGAGTAGAGTAGAGTAGAATAACTTTATTGTCACTTTGAATGTATACTATACAAGGAGGTCCAACAGAGTATATAATGCAGCCTTCCTAATTTTTCCTAAGGGCAGCTCACATCCTTGAACAGAATTGATTTCCACCACAAATTTCTCTTGGTTTGTGATCAAAGGCCAGTTTTGTTCAATGCAAACAAAAAAAACAACCCCACATTTCTGGACCAGTGTTAAAAACAATGACAGTGGCTGTGTAGAGCAAGTCTATTATTATTATTATTATTATTTCTTTCCATTCAGTTTTTGTAATAGAAAAATCAGGACCTGCATTTGCAGGATGACCAGAGGAAAAAATAAGTTGGTGTCTCTATTGATTGTTGAGTACAAACTAACTTCTCAATTTCGCTTCTCGAGGAAAGAGCAGAGGTTTTTGGAATTATCTAAAGTCGCGGAGATGAAAGGTCATCGGATTTAACACCTGCACGGTGTAGGAATCCAAATTAAAGCTTTCCGCAGAAATTGTTGCCTAGTCTACTTGCTACCTGGACACGTTGTCTTGGACTTCCTTAATTGGGGCTGTCTCAAATAATTAAAACTCCATCTCTGTCGGACATAGAAGAGACAAAGCTGCCGTAGGCGAAATCACCATGAATGGTAGAAATGGCTGGATTTCAAATCAAGACTGTGGTTTGTCTTGCAAGAACTTGCAATTCTGTGCAAGACTGGGCAAAACTGTGGGGGGGCGTCAAGATCCATCCAGTTGGGAAGGATCAAGGAAACAAGAATCGCAGTGTTTCCTAAGTTAATGTTTCTTAAACTCGGCAGCTTTCAGGAGAATCGGCGGATCTCTTGTGGCCATCAGGCTGTGCAAGTGGTGTGAGAGATTTAGACACATGGGCTCAGCCCAGGCAAGACCTGTTAGAATGCATTAAAAAAAGGAATGTGCCCTCAGCCCCCTTGAGTGTGTTATCAGGAACTTTGATAAGCTTAAAACCTGTCGGGATATGACAATTGAAACTCTAACTAAGTACAATGCCCTCTGGCATTAGGATATGCCTACTGTTTGGCCCAAAGGGGGGTCCATAGATTTGGGGGGGGGTTGAAACTATGGGAGATTACGCTCAAGGAGGCATGGATCATGATCAACAAGCTTATTATGCACTTTTTGGGACTTTACAAAGGAATAAGCGGATGCTTAAAGACTGTGGTTGTGGCAACTTCCCACAGCTCCACCTTTTCCTGTTTTATCCTCTGCTCCGCCACCTTATAAGGGGATTTACCCCCTCACAGAGCAGGTAGCTATTGGAAGGGGGGGACACTGATAAGGTCCTGTTTCATACCCCCTTCTCCACATCTGACCTTTATGCATGGAAGGACCGATTAGGTTCTTATACTGCAGCCTCACACAAATATTCTGCATTGGTTCTGTCTATTATTCGAACTCATAACCCTAATTGGGCAGACCTCCAAGCCATGCTGGATGTCTTTTTAACAACAGAAGAAAGGTGTCTGGTAGGAAATGCTGCAAAAAGATTAGCTGAAGAAAGGAAGGTCCTTTGTCCTGAAACTGACCCTAAATGGGTCATTGATACTTATGAAAGTATGGATCAACAATCTGTAGACTTCAACTCCAAGAATTCCCCAGCCAGCACATACCTCAATCAAACAATCAATCAATCAATCAATCAATCAATCAATCAATCAATCAATCAGAATAGAGCTGGAAGGGACCTTGGAGGTCTTCTAGTCCAATCCCCTGCTCAAGCAGGAGACCCTATACCAGGGGTAGGCAACCTTGGCTCTTTTATGACTCATGGACTTCAACTCCCAGAATTCCTGAGTCAGCATAGCACAGCATGGGTCATAAAAGAGCCAAGGTTGCCTACCCCTGCCCTATACCATTCCAGACAAGTGGCTGTCCAGTCTCTTCTTAAAAACTTCCAGTGTTGGAGCATTGGAGGCAGGTTGTTCCACTGGTTAATTGTTCTAACTGTCAGGAAGTTTCTCCTTAGTTCTAGGTTGCTTCTCTCCTTGATTAGTTTCCATCTGTTGCTCCTTGTCCTGCCTTCCGGTGCTTTGGAAAATAGCTTGACCCCCTCTTCTTTGGGGCAGCCCTTTAAATATTGAAACACTGCTGATTACAGGGCTGATGTTAACTGCTGATTGAATGGGATATGAATTGAATTGAATCAGGTATTGTGCAATTCATCTTCTCAGTTCCTTCTCTAGAAGTGCCTCAGGTTTTACTGTGGGCGTCTGAATGCAAATTCTACACAGACATAAGATTTGTGTACACTGATGCAATAGTTTTTTTTTATTTTCCAGCCTCTCGGAATAGATTCCTTCCAAAAAATCTAAATAAAAAGTCCACTTTGCTCATCTTTGCTTCTCCAACCACAGCCTTCGTTTCTTGATTTGGGTGATTCAATCATTGCTGTTCGAGCTAAAACGAAATGCATGAGGAAGCCCAGAAGATTTGCCAGCTGTCCCGACAGCTTGTCTCTTGTGCCTCCGATATGCTGACCAGCACATTTTCAGATTTGATAATTACTAGGTCTCTTTCTTTTTTCCCCTCTTAATGATCAGCAAGGCTACTGAAAAATTAACCCTTGCCGATAGAAGTTCGGAGTTGAACTGTGGAGCCCTCCATGTTCTCCGAACTTGGTCGTTTGTGCGCAGACATTTCATCACTCAAATAGGTAATGCACTAGCGCACTGGTGATATTACCTAGCTGGGTAATGAAATGTCTGCAAAGCCAGTCACCAGGTTCAGAGAGTCCCCAGGACACCGCAACTAATCCTTTCTTCATGAAAAAGGGGAACAGCTCATTTTTTCCCTGCTTCTTCTTACAGATGGGAGAAAGCTCCATATCTCAAGGAGCAGGAGGCAATAGCTAGAAGCCTCCTACTACTATTACTACTACTACTACTCTTCCCCCTCCTCTCTGCAAACCCCACTCCCTTCTAGCACTGATGTTGATTCCTAGTTGGGTAATGAAATATCTGCAAGCAAACAACCAAGCTCAGAGAGCATCAAGGACTCCATAGATGTTGTACTTCTCCTCCTCCTCCTCCTCCTCCTCCTCCTCCTCCTCCTCCTCCCCTCCTCCTCCTCCTCCTCCTCCTCCGCAACCCCACTCCCTTCTAGCACTGATGATGATTTCCTACTTGGTAATGAAATGTCTGCAAGGAAACAACCAAGCTCAGAGAAGACCAAGGACCCCACGGTCTCCTCCTCCTCCTCCTCCTCCTCCTCCTCCTCCTCCTGCTCCTCCTGCTCCTCCTCCTCCTCCTCCTCCTCCTCCTCCTCCTCCTGCTCTTCCTCCTCCTCCTCCTCTATACCATTTGTCAGAAATGGTATAGGGTCTTCTGATCATGCAGGGTGTTGGACTAGAAGACCTCCACGGTCCCTTCCAACTCTATTATTCTGTGTTCTGTCTCTGCAGAGCCATTAACTTCCCCTGAGAAGCTTATTCTGGGGTCTGATGAGCTGGGTTGCCACTAGGTTCAGTCTGGGGGTTACTCCCTGCCCCCATTAAAGAATTATCGTGAAACAGAGTTCACTTGAATGAAAAGAAAAACAGCATTTCCTTCTTCCGGAGACTTCAACCAACAGGCTGAAAAAATACTTCCCCAAAAATAAAATATTGAGCTAACACAAAGCATTGCTATGCAAAGCCTTTGATGCCACCTACCAGTAAAGAAATCCTAAGGCTTTTAAATCTAATCCCACAGCAATAGGCATATCAGTCTTACCCAGATGAACACAATAATTAAAGTTGTGGCAGAAGCTACTGTTATTTTTTCCTGCACATATCTCTCTCTCTCTCTCTCTCTCTCTCTCTCTCTCTCTCTCTCTCTCTCCCTCTCCCTCTTCCTCTCTCCCTCTTCCTCCCTCTCTCACCCTCTCCTTCCCTCTCTCTCTCTCCCTCTCCCTCTCCCTCCCCCTCTCCCTCTTCCTCTCTCACTCCCTCTCACTCCCTCTCTCTCTCTCCCTTCCCTCCCCCTCTCCCTCTTCCTCTCTTCCTCTCTCCCTCTCTCTCCCTCTTCCCCTCTCCCTCCCTCTCCCTCTCTCTCCCTCCCCTCGGAGAGTGCACACATGCTCAGGAATCCTTCTTTTCTTACAATATGTCAGCAGGAAGAATCATAGAATCATAGAGTTGGAAGGGACCTAGGAGGTTTTCTAGTCCAACCCCCTGCTCGAGCAGGAGATCCTATATCATTTCAGACAAACAGCCATCCTCTCTCTGTTCTTGAAAACCTCCAGTGATGGAGCACCCACCATTGCTAAAGGGAAGCTATTCTATCAGTTGATTGCGCTCACCGTTAGGAAATTTCTTCCTAGTTCTAGTTTGCTTCTCTCCTTGGTTAGCTTAGTTAGAAATGTAGACTAAGGTAGCAATAACCATAGCAACAGCATTTTAGACTTATACGTTGCCCCCCATGGTGCTTTACAGTACACTGTGTTTTTCAGGGTCACCATATTGCTCCCAACAATCTAGGTCCTCATTTTACCAACCTCGGAAGGAAGGGAGGAAGGAAGGAAGGAAGGAAGGAAGGAAGGAAGGAAGGAAGGAAGGAAGGAAGGAAGGAAGGAAGGAAGGAAGGAAGGAAGGAAGGAAGGAAGGAAGGAAGGAAGGCTGAGTGGGCAATCACTTAAATAGGAGCCAGCCGTGTGCTGCAGCTGCCAAAAAAGCCAACCCAGTGCTGGGCTGCATTAACAGAGGGATGGAATCAAGATCCAGGACTTGGTAAGGCCACACTTGGAATATGGCATCCAGTTTTGGTCACCACGATGTAAAAAAGATGTTGAGACTCTAGAAAGAGTGCAGAGAAGAGCAACTAAGATGATTAGGGGACTGGAGGCTAAAACATATAAAGAACAGTTGCTGGAGTTGGGTATGTCTAGTTTAATGGAGAGAAGGACGAGGGGGACAGATAGCAGTCTTCCAGTATCTCAGGGGCTGCCCCAAAGAAGAGGGAGTCAAGCTATTCTCCAAGGCGCCTGAAGGCAGGACAAGAAGCAACGGATGGAAACTAATCAAGGAGAGAAGCAACCTAGACTAAGGAGAAACTTCCTGACAGTTAGAACAATTAACCAGTGGAACAACCTGCCTCCAGAAGCGTGAATGCTCCAACACTGGAAGTTTTTAAGAAGAGACTGGACAACCATTTGTCTGAAATGGTATAGGGTTTCCTGCCTGAGCAGGGGGTTGGACTAGATGACCTCCAAGTCCCTTCCAACTTTATTATTATTATTATTATTATTATTATTATTATTATTATTATTATTATTATTATTATTATTATTATTATTATTATTATTATTATTATTATTATTATTATTATTATTATTATTATTATTCTACAACTGGACTTAGTTTTTCCTTGAAGACATTTTACTTCTCATTCAAGAAGTTCTTTCCGTTCATGCACTGAGATGGTATAGGTTCTCCTGCTTGAGCAGGGGGTTGGACTAGATGACCTCCAAGGTCCCTTCCAACTTTGTTGTTGTTGTTGTTGTTGTTGTTATTATTATTATTAAAGTCAACAGGGAAGCCAGATTCACTTAACGTCCGTGTTACTAACTTAACAACTGCGGTGATTCACTGAGCAACAGTGTCGAGAAAATGGAGCAAAATTCACTTAACAACTGCCTCAGTTAGCGACAGAAATTTTTGGTTCGCTTGTGGTCGTGAGTTGAGGGGCGACTGCCTGTATTTGCAAAAAAGATTTCTTTCTTTATTCCAAATGGCCCGTGGACGGCAACTTTGGCAAAGAGCTGACTCCACCGTATCTGTGCTTGATATACAGAAGGGGAAAAAAAAAAAAAAAAAAGGCCGCTTCGACATGTCAGCTGGGAGGAGAGTTCAGCTAAAGTGAAGTTTATTCTTCAGAACCAAAAATATTGCTTCCGTGTCGGATGAGCGGGGCTTTTGACCTGGATCTGAATCCCTGAATGCTTCATGAAGGAAGGTGATCCGGAACGAAGCTTGACAAGTTCAAAGGAAGCTGGGAGAAGAGTGGAAAAATATTTGAGGACAAATTCACACAAATTCACCTTTGGGCCAAAGATCTAGAAGACTCTAAGGATAGAGGGGGTTTTTTTGGTTTTTTTGCAGGGATGAGCCATCCTTTTCAGGCACAGAGGTCCCACTGGCCTTTGAGAAGAGGTCAAGGTTTATACTCCCAAAAGCAGACAAATCAAAGAACCGGGTAGGTTCAAAAGACAGGTGGAATCTTTTTGGGCGCTCAGGATAATAAAAATGAGCTAAATGCCATTTGTGCGGTTATGTTCTAACTTTCAACCTTTTGTCCTCTTCATTGAAATCTCTGGTGAACATCAGAAACCTGGATAGGCCACGTAGGCTCTGGGGTTACAATTTACTGGATCAGATCAAAGTTCTACTAATCTTATGCATTGTATATGTGTGTATATATATATATATATACACACACACACACACGCACGCACGCACACACACATATAGAATGGAATGGAATGGAGTGGAGTGGAGTGGAGTGGAATGGAATAGAATAGAATAGAATAGAATAGAATAGAATAGAATAGAATAGAATAGAATAGAGCTGGAAGGGACCTTGTCTTCTAGTCCAGCCCCCCGCTTAAGCAGGAGAACCCCTTTCTTTCATGCAGAGATGAAGATCTCATGCAGACATTTCATTTATAATACTAATAATAATAAAGTTGGAAGGGACCCTGGAGGTCATCTAGTCCAACCCCCCGTTCAGGCAGGAAACCCTATACCATGTCAGACAAATGGCTGTCCAGTCTGTTCTTAAAAACTTCCAGCGTTGGAGCATTCACAGCTTCTGGAGGCAGGTTGTTCCACTGATTGATTGTTTAATAATAATAATAACAATAACAATAATAATAATAATAATAATAATAATAATAATAATAATAATAATAATAATAATAATAATAATAATAATAATAATAATAATAATAATAATAATAATAATAATAATAATAATAATAATAATAAAAAAGTTGGAAGGGACCTTGGAGGTCCTCTAGTCCAACCCCCTGCTCAGGCAGGAAACCCTATACCATCTCAGACAAGTGACTGTCTAGTCTCTTCTTAAAAATCTCCAGTGATGGAGCGCCCACGATTTCTGGTGGCAAGCTGTTCCACTGGTTAATTGTCCTCACTGTCAGGAAGTTTCTCCGTAATTCCAGGTTGCTTCTCTCTTTGATCAGTTTCCAACCGTTGTCTCTTGTCCTGCCCTCTGGAGAACAACTTGACCCCCTCCTCCTTGTGGCAGCCCCTCAAATACTGGAATATAGCTATCATGTCGCCCCTGTTTCTTCTTTTCTTTAGACCAGCCAAACCCGAGTCCCGCAGCCGTTCTTTGTATGTTTTAGTCTCCAGGCCTTGGATCATCTTAGTTGCTCTTCTCTGAAATTTTTCCAAACTCTCAACATCTTTTTTGTGATATGGTGACCAAAATTGGCTGCAGTATTCCAGGTGTGGTCTTAACTAGGGTTTTATAAAGTGGTACTAATCCTTCACGTGATCTTGATTCTATGCCTCTGTTTATGCAACAATGTGTGTGTGTGTGTGTGTGTGTGTGTGTGTGTGTAAATATCTAAATAATAAATATTTATTATATATATATTATAATATTGTAATATTATGTTTTTTAAAAAGCCTTAGCAAGACCGCACCTGGAATACTGCATCCAGTTTTGGTCACCACATTACACAAAAGATGTTGAGACTTTGGAAAAAGTGCAACTAAGAGCAACTAAGATGATTAAAGGCCTGGAGACTAAAACATACTATGAAGAACGGTTACAGGAATCGGGTATGGCTAATCTAGAGAAAAGAAGGATTGGGGGGGGGGCATGATAGTAGTGTTCCAGTATTTGAGGGGCTGCCACAAAGAAGAGGGGGGTCAACTTATTTTCCAAGGCATCAGAAGGCAAGACAAGAAATAATAGATGGAAACTAATCAAGGAGAGAAGCAACCTGGAATGAAGGAGAAACTTCCTAACAGTGAGGACAATTAACCAGTGGAACGACTTGCCTTTAGAAGTTGTGGGTGCTCCATCACTGGAGGTTTTTAAGAAGAGACTGGACAGTGGCATGTCTCAAATTGTATAAGGTCTCCTGCTTGAGCAGGGGGCTGGACTAGAAGACCTCCCAGGTCCCTTCTAGCTCTACTCTGATTGATTGAAATAAGGATTGATCAAGGTCAATTATCTTCAGTAGAGGTTATAGATTTGTAGATGGAACAGTATGGTCTGGACATGGCACTGTTTTCCATTAACCAATTTTGTATAGTTTGTGTTGGACTTTAAATTATGCAATTAAATTAAGCCAGTACTTACTATACATAGACCTTTATGGTAACCTTTCTTGGAAGTTTGGCTGCTGCAGACTTTGAAAATGGAACTTCTGATCTTTGGCCATTGAGACGAATTCTTTTTCCTTTAGACGCACACTCTCCTTGCAACCCTCTTTCCCTGCTAGATTTATAACTTTAAATTTGCTAATAAACTAAAGTAATGCTTTTCTTTGCCAAGTTCTAGCCTTTTTTAAAAAAAAAAAAAAATGAAGCACCAAATAAAGTCCGTGGAAGGCAGGGAAGTCTGTGTGCTTAGAAATTGGGACAGAACTTCAAAGGCCATTAAGATCCAGCTCTAATTAGGAGTAGCCTCGTTTTGGGAGAGATATTTGGGAAGAACGGAAAGAAATCATCCGCTCGATTTTTCTGTTCATCAGTTTCGCTAAGAATCTTTGAACTACCTCAACTCAGGCAAACAATCAAAGCCCCAGCCTAATCAAGGAATTGTCAAAAACATTTCTAGGGAGAGAGCAAAACCCACTCCCTTCTAGCACTGATGATGTTACTGAGTTGGGTTATGAAATGTCTGCAAGCAAACAACCAAGCTCAGAGATCCCCAAGGACCCCACAGTTGTCCTCCTCCTCCTCCTCCTCTCTACAAATCCCACTCCCTTCTAGCACTGATGATGTTACCTAGTTGGGTAATGAAACATCTGCAAGTAAACAAACAAGCTCAGAGAGCATCCAGGACTCTATAGTAGTTGTCCTCCTCCTCCTCCTCCTCCTCCTCCTCCTCCTCCTCTCCACAAACTCCATTCCCAACTCCACTCCCTTCTAGCACTGATGATGTTACCTAGTTGGGTAATGAAACATCTGCAAGTAAACAACCAAGCTCAGAGCGCATCAAGGACTCCATAGTCATTCTCCTCCTCCTCCTCCTCCTCCTCCTCCAACCCGGAGCTACAAATACTATCTTGTATTAGTTAAGAATTATTGACAAATAATTTTGTCCAGCTCTAGTTTGGTGCCTATCTATCCATTTATTCGTTTTACCTAAATGGAACCTTCTGGATGACTTTAGAGATTGCCATTAAAAGGCAAATTCAAGGGTTTTTTGAGGAAGCCAAAATGTTTTAGGTAAAGGAAAATTCTTATGCAAGTTCTTTATCCCTTTATACTAAATCTCCAACTTTCGCTGGATTTGCAAAATAGCACCCAAGCTAGTCAGCAAATGGAACATGCTGGGAGTTATTTTGGTCTTTTTTTATTATTATTATACGAGCATAACCTAATTCTTAGGCTTAGACTGTAGATGTGTACTAGTTGCATTCCTCTTATGAATATATCAAGAGAGGGGCTCCATTTAAAATGAAATCAACATTGAATTTGTGTGGGATTCAATTCCCCAAACTGATTTAGCAAGATGTCAGAAAGCTTCATAAATACTGACGCATTCTCTCTACATTTATTGACTTTCTTTCTTTCTTTCTTTCTTTCTTTCTTTCTTTCTTTCTTTCTTTCTCTTTCTTTCTTTCTTTCTTTCTTTCTTTCTTTCTTTTTTCTTTCTTTCTTTCTTTTTTCTTTCTTTCTTTCTTTCTTTCACTTTCTCTCTCCTTCCTTCCTTTTCCTCTCCTCTTCTGTTATTTTTTTCTTCCTTCCTTCCTTTTCTTCCCCTCTCTTCTATTTTTCCTTCACTTCCCTCATTTCCTTCCTTCCCTCCCTCCATCCATCCTTCTTCCTTCCTTCCTTCTTCCCTTCCCTTCCCTTCCCATTCTTTTTTTCCTTCCTTCCTTTTCATCCCCTCTCCTCTTCTTTTTCCCCTTCACTTCCCTCATTTCCTTCCTTCCTTCCTTCCTTCCTTCCTTCCTTCTTTCTTTCTTTCATCTTTCTTTCAATCTTACTTTCCTTCACTTTCTCTTTCTCCCTTTCTCCCTTTCTCTCTCCTTCCTTCCTTTTCCTCTCCTCTCCTGTTATTTTTTCTTCCTTCCTTCCTTTTCCTCCCCTCTTCTTTTTTCCTTCACTTCCCTCATTTCCTTCCTTCCCTCCATCCATCCTTCTTCCTTCCTTCTTCCCTTCCCTTCCCATTCTTTTTTCCTTCCTTCCTTTTCCTCCCCTCTCCTCTTCTTTTTTTCCCTTCACTTCCCTCATTTCCTTCCTTCCTTCCTTCCTTCCTTCCTTCCTTCCTTCCTTCCTTCCTTCCTTCCTTCTTTCTTTCTTTCTTTCTTTCTTTCTTTCCTTCCACTAACATCTAGGTCTATTTTGACACATAGAAGAACATGATTTGGAGCCATTTCCCCCTTCTCCTGGTGCCCTGACTCTCAGATTGTTTTGACATATGGACAGTTTTAATTATCATCATATTGGAGCAGCTCACCCATTATTTCTTCCCAGAACGCTTGAAAGAAAAACATGTTGTGGTTATGAAAAATGAAGAGCTTGAGACAGTCATTCTGCCTGCCTTATGGCTGTGACAGTCGTCCCATCTTCATTCCTTCCCCAACTTTCGGGATGTAACATTCTGAAAAGTGCAACATGAGTTCTTGATGTCTTTCGTTTTGTTTTGTTTGACAAGCCTAGGCAGATACAAATTACATTACCCTCGGGGATATGCACAAAAAGAAAAGAAAAGAAAGAAAATGACAACAAGAGGCAGGCTAATTGCTACAAGAAAGAAAGAAAGAAGAAAGGAGATCAGGAAGGAAAGTGTAAACTACATTGATTCTGAGGTTTAGCGGAGTTTGATTTGAGAATATGTTAAAAAAAAACCAAAAGAAACAAACAAACAATTATATGTTATAAACCAGAAAGAACACTAAGGTAATATTTGCACATTGGTGTTGTGTTTTTTTGCTCTGGTTGGAAAAAATGCATCCATGAATACCGAGCAACAGTCAGAAGACACAATAAAAACTCCTTAATTTCACAACACATGGATGGATCTAACCATAGTTTCAACTGGGAAGCGGTGAGCATCTCAGACAAAGCTAAATCTAAAAACGCTAGAGAATTTCTGAGAACTTGACCTTCAGACACATCAGCCATCAGTAGGCGTGTCGAGATAAGCCACATTTACACACCCTTAAAAAGAGACAATCGGAAAGCTAATAAGAAAGCAGAAAGACCAGAACACATCCTTTTCAACAGCCAACACCCAGATAAGCAGGGATTAGCACTGGACAAACAATCAAGTAAAAAATATCCTAATATATTATATATATAATATACATCCAGTTTTGGTCACCACGATGTAAAAAAGATGTCAAGATTCTAGAAAGAATACAGAGAAGAGCAACAAAGATGATCAGGACTGGAGGCTAAAGCATATAAGGAACGGCTGCTGGAATTGGGTATGTCTAGTTTAACGAAGAGAAGGACGAGGGGGGACATGATAGCAGTCTTCCAGTATCTCAGGGGCTGCCCCAAAGAAGAGGGAGTCAAGCTATTCTCCAAAGCGCCTGAAGGCAGGACAAGAAGCAATGGATGGAAACTAATCAAGGAGAGAAGCAACCTAGAACTAAGGAGAAACTTCCTGACAGTTAGAACAATTAACCAGTGGAACAACCTGCCTCCAGAAGCGGTGAATGCTCCAACACTGGAAGTTTTTAAGAAGAGACTGGACAGCCATTTGTCCGAAATGGTATAGGGTTTCCTGCCTGAGCAGGGGATTGGACTAGATGACCTCCAAGGTCCCTTCCAACTTTATTATTATGATTATGATTATATACTAATATACTAATATATAAAATATTATATACCTGGGGTGCGAGACAATATTCCAGGGGGTGCGAAAACTTGGATTTTCAAAATTATAGTGTATATGCATAATTTGTTGCTGTTCTTTCAAACTTTTGTAAGGGGTGCGAGAATATATCAGAAGTGTTCTAGGGGAGCGGGGTATAGAAAAGATTGGGAACCACTGATATATACTAATATAATGTATACTATCTTAAGCCTATCTTCTGAAGTATTGGCTATTCCTGCCAACTTGTAGTATATTAGTACATAATATATACTAATATACTACAAGCTGGCAGGAATAGCCAACACTCCAAAAGACAGGCTTAAGATACAGAAGGATCTTAACAGACTTGAACATTAGGTGCTATCTAACAGAATGAAATTCAATGGTGAAAAAAGTAAGGTTCTCCATTTAGGCAAGAAAAACCAGATGCACAGGTATAGTATATAGGTGGTACCTTGCTCAATAGTAGCAACTGTGAGAGGGATCTTGGAGTCCTAGTGGACAATCACTTAAATATTTAGCCAGCAGTGTGCTGCAGCTGCCAAAGAAGCCAACACAGTGCTAGGCTGCATTAACAGAGGGACAGAATCAAGATCACATGAAGGGTTAATACCACTTTACAATGCCTTGGTAAGGCCCCACTTGGAATACTGCATCCAGTTTTAGTCACCACGATGTAAAAAAGATGTTGAGACTCTGGAAAGAGTACAGAGAAGAGCAATAAAGATGATCAGGGGTCTGGAGACTCAATCATCTAGGCCAAAAGTATCTAAAAAGATTAAATCATGGTAACTGGACCAACGTTTTCTACATTATCCCCAGCAATAGGACTGGAACAAAGGATGAGCATAGCTCAGCTGATAAAATATACAGAATAACAGACTTGGAAGGGACCTTGGAGGTCTTCCAGTCCAACCCCCTGCTCAAGCAGGAGAACCTATATCATCTCAGACAAGTGACTGTCTAGTCTCTTCTTAAAAACCACCAGTGATGGAGCACCCACGATTTCTGGAGGCAAGCTGTTCCACTGGTTGATTGTCCTCACTGTTAGGAAGTTTCTCCTTAATTCCAGGTTGCTTCTCTCTTTGGTCAGCTTCCAACCATTGTTTCTTCTCCTGCCTTCTGGTGCTTTGGAGAATAAGTTGACCCCCTCTTCTTTGGGGCAGCCCGTCAGATACTGGCTGTGTATCTGAGGGGCTGCCTGAGTATCTGAGTATATTTCAGATAAATGGCTGTCCAATCTCTTTTTTTAAATAAATATTTTATTAATTTTCTATTTTTACAAACAAGTGTCTAATTAAACAACGTGATAACTGAGTCCATTAGTAATTCCGTGGTACATCTAAGCTTCTTCAAATTAAATCCAATATTACACCCTCCAGTACATCCTCTCTTTTTTTGGTAATAGACATTTTTCCACACTAAGCAAATATAATTCTTATTGTTGCAAGTAAATATACAATTGCCTATCAACATTTCTTATATTTTTCTAAAGGTGTCGATAATATCAGTTTAAATATCTTTTAACCAAAGCATATCTTAATTGCATTTGCATTCGATATCCATTTATTCAGTCTATATCCTATTTTCGCTTTTTTCAATTTTAGTTCCAATCTCTTAAAAACCTCCAGTGATGGAGCACCCACAATTTCCAGTGGCAAGCTTGTTCCATTGATTATTTATTCTCACTGTCAGGAACTTTCTCCTGAATTCTTGGCTGGATCTTTCTTTGATAAACTTCTACCCATGATTAGTTCTCCTTTGTTCTCAGGTGCTTTGGAGAATAATCTGTCGTGGTGGGCACATTTACAGATGCAAAATAGATATGAAAAAGACATGAAAATGTATGGATTCTATAAAGATCAAACTGTATTTGATAAGATTTTGTTAACCTCAGATGAGAAATTAATGAAGAAAATGTATACTTTTTTGTTAATTTTGGAAATGGAAAGTGAACAAGTTAAAGAAACAATGATAAGATGGGCGGAAAACTTTGGCTACCATATAGAACTAGAAAAGTGGCAAAAGCTATGGGAGAGAAATTACAAATTAACAATGTCAGCTTCATATAAAGAAAACTTATATAAAATGTTTTATAGACGCCACTTGCCACCAGCAAGATTAGCAAAAATGTTTAAAAATATGTCAGATAGATGCTGGAAATGTAAGCACAACTCAGGAACGTACTATCACATCACTATGGACATGTGGCAAAGCAAAGGCTTATTGGAAGAGGATACATGCGTGGTTAGAAAAAATATTAGGTGAACACGTTGATTTTAAACCTGAACTTTTCTTACTAGGTATAATGCCTGAAAAGATTAATAAGCAAAGTCTATGTTTGATTTTATACATCGCTACGTATAATAATCTTTGCGCAATATTGGAAGAATGAAGAACTATCATCAGAGGAAGAAATAATCAGAAAAATATTGGAATGTGCAGAGATGGACAGATTAACTATGAGATTGAAAGATAAAGAAGACACAGATTACGACCAAACTTGGGACTTATTTTATTGTTGGTTAGAGGAAAGAATGAAGGATTAGGAATCGAGTATGTATTAGCATAACTGACCCCAGACAGCTCGTTGGTTGAAAACTTAACATATGTATGTAAAAGAAAATCAATAAAATCTTTATATATAAAAAAAGTTGACCCCCTCTTGTCTGTGACAGCCTTTGGATTTACTACAGCAAGGACACATGGGAAGGAACACCCCCCCAAAAAAATTAGGAAGATAGACAAGCAGAGCAGCAACCAAAAGGGAGATATATAGAAGTTAGTCTTCACCCCTCAAGTTCTGAAACATTTATAAGCCCTTGCAGAGAAAATTGGGTGTGAAAATTTGGCGATAAAAGAAGAAACTTTGCAGAATGAGAGACTTGGATGGTGAAACCCAAACAGGTTAAAAAAGGATGAAACGGTGTCCTATTTTTAAAAAAAAAAAGCAAAGAGGAAAGTCATGGTAGTTGGTAAATTATTACTTTGAGAAACTGAAACAGATGTGTGTCAACCAGAGCCATCTGCTTATGAAGTTGTGTTGTGTCCCAGGTGGAGGATACAAGGGAACAGCTTCTGAATGTTCTTTTTCATCTGGTCCATGAGGGCACAACTAACAGGGCGAAGAACAACTCCAATTAGATTACCACGGACTGAAGTTTTGTGAAAGAAGCTCCAGGCCCTGAGGGAGCAAGGTTATTCTCACCTACAGTTCCAGTGCTACTCTTGAAAAATACCTCACGTGATCAGTAATGCTAAAGATGGGACCATGGAGTTAACAGAATGACAATGTTGGAAGCCTTGACCCTATCCTTAATCCAACCCTAACCCAACCTTTACCTTAAATTTAACCCTAACCTCAACCCTAACCCTAACCCTAACCCTAACCCTAACCCTAACCCTAACCCTAACCCTAACCCTAACCCTCAACCTCAACCTCAACCTCAACCTCTACCTCTACCTCAACCTCAACCTCAACCTCAACCTAACCCTAACCCTAACCCTAACCCTAACCCTAACCCTAACCCTAACCCAAACCCAAACCCAAACCCTAACTCTAACCCTAACCCAACCCTATCCCTATCCCTATCCCTATCCCTATCCCTATCCCTATCCCTATCCCTATCCCTATCCCTATCCCTATCCCTATCCCTATCCCTATCCCTATCCTTAACCTTAACCTTAACCTTAACCTCAACAACCTCAACCTCAACCTCAACCTCAACCTAACCCAACCCTAACCCAACCCTAACCCTAACCCTAACCCTAACCCTAACCCTAACCCTAACCCTAACCCTAACCCTAACCCTAACCCTAACCCTATCCTTAACCTTAACCTTAACCTTAACCTTAACCTTAACCTTAACCTTAACCTTAACCTTAACCTTAACCTTAACCTTAACCTTAACCTTAACCTTAACCTTAACCTTAACCTTAACCTAACCCTAACCCTAACCCAACCTTAACCCTATCCTTAACCTTAACCCTAACCTTAACCTTAACCTTAATCTTAACCCCAAGTATAATACTAAACCTAACCTTCATCCCAACCTTAACACCTAACCCTATCCCTATCCCTAGCCCAAATCCAAACCCAACTTTAACCTTTAACCTTAACCTTAATCTTAACCCTAGCCCTAACCCAACCCTCCCCCCAATTCCAACCCTAATCCCTAACCTCTAACCCTAACTCTTGGTTTGCAGGCTGTCTGTTACTCATTCCTGAAGGTACTTTATTTCTGGACAAATGGATGCTGAGATAGATGAACTAAGATTGAACAATCTCATGATGCTTTCAAAGGCACATTTTCGTCCCTTGACATCTCCTCCAGCTGGTGAAATGTTTCTAAGTTAAACATATGAGCGAGTCATTGTGAGAAGCCATTTATCTTCACACGTTTTCTACCTTTCTGAGCATTTAAGCATCAACTTCTGGAGATTTCTCTTGACGTACTTTGGGGACTGAGAATTAAGTATTCTGAAAGCTACAGCCTTTCCACCTGAATGAGCCATTCCTGGTGGGAAGAAGTCACGTCAGCTCTCTCTATTAAATGCTTGGCTTTTGTGACCTCTGCTCTGGGCATTGGTAACCTTGTCAATTATGAGAATCAAATAGAGGAGCCACTGAGATTCCTCCCACTCCTCCACACAGGAATCATGAATCAGTTCACCCCACTGAGTCTTCTGCTTGGACACATCAAGAGAAAGGACCTTACCACCTTCCTGGGTCACTGCTTCTGCCCTTAAATGGCCCTTATTTCTAAGAAACTTTGCTAAAGTGCCGTTGAAATCCTGCTTCCTGTAACTTAAGCCAATTGTTCTTTCTCCTGCACTCTGGAGCAAGATAGAAGAAGGTCTTTATCTTCCTGAATTATGCCATCAAGTCAAGGTCAACTGTTAGTGTCGAACATAAATAGACTTTAACAGAATAACAGAGTTGGAAGGCACCTTGGAGGTCTTCTAGCCCAACCTCCTGGTCAGGTAGGAAACCCTATTCCATTTCAGACAAATGGATGTCCCATCTCTTCTCAAAAACCTCCAGTGTTGGAGCACCCACAATGTCTGGAGGCAAATGTCAACGATCCGAACAGCGAATTCAAAATGAAGGAATCTTCAAGCCTTTGAAGCGCCCTGAAAGATAAACTTTATTGAATACACGTCTCAGGAACTAAAGAAGCGAAACCAGCTCTGGTTTTCCAGTGTGAAAATCTGGCTAGTGAACAATAGCTTTCCATAACCCCCACCCACCAAATGTTCACGTTGCCCAATCATACTTCTTTAGCCTGTTATGAGAACGGTCCACTTCTCCAGCCGACATCTGTTTTTGTGACCTTGTTTCCAGTGGTGGGATTCAGCCAGTTTGCACCACTTCGGCAGAACTGGTAGCTAATTTGTTTTGTTGCCCAGGCCCAGAATGGACTTCCGGAAGTGGCATCTATACAGAGAACCGATTGTTCGCATATTTGAATCCCACCACTGCTTGTTTCTCACGGTCCATGGACAGCTTCTTAGAATCCCGTTTCCTTCCCACGCTTTCTACCGCTCCCCCTTGTTTCTATGGCAAGTTGAGTAGAGATAGAAGTTAGCAGGCATCTTAGCAATTCAAACTTGACAGCTAGCCTTTCCACTGATTGATTGTTCTGTCAGGAAATTCCTCCTTAGTTCTAGGTTGCTTCTCTTCTTGATTAGTTTCCATCCATTGCTTTTTGTCCTGCCTTCAGGGGCTTTGGAGAATTTTTTGACCCCCCTCTTCTTTGTGTGGGTGGGGTCAGCCTATTCTCCAAAGAACCTAAAGGCACTTTCCCCAATATGATGTGCCCTCAACTTTCCCCCTAGGTTTTCTAATGATGTACCCATCACTATTGGAGTTGAGACCATCCACCTCGCTGTCAATCATCTTCTTCATGTCTTTCCTTCTATCTTTCCAGCATTACAGAGCAAAACATTTGCATAATGTATCCAAAAGCCTGGTCATTGGTGCCTCATCCGCGACCTTTAAATGTATTGTTCTGGAATCCATTTGCTTGTTTTCGTGGCCAAACGTGGCATTTTCAAGAGTACCATTAAAGGAGAATATTTGTAGCCCAGGGATGAAGTGAGGGGCTTGGTGCTCTCTGAGCTTGGTGGTTTTCTTGCAGATGTTTCATTACCCACCTAGGTAACATGCTCAGTGCTAGAAGAGAATGAGGTTTGTGGGGAGGAGGGGGAGGAGGAGGAAGAGGAGGAGGAAGACTATTGTGGGGTCCTTGGTGCTCTCTTAGTTTGGTTGTTTTCTTGCAGACGTTTCATTATCCAAACTAGGTAACATTATCAGTGCTAGAAGGGAGAGGGGTTTGTGGGGAGGAGGAGGAGGAGGACGGGGAGGACGAGGAGGAGGAAGACTACTGTGGGGTCCTTCATGGTCTCTGAGCTTGGTTGTTTTCTTGCAGACATTTCATTACCCACTAGGTAACATCAGCAGTGCTAGAAGGGAATGGGGTTTGTGGGGAGGAGGAGGAGGAAGAGGAGGAGAAGGAGGAGGAAGAGGAGGAGGAGGAGGAAGACTATTGTGGGGTCCTTGGTGCTCTCTTAGTTTGTTGTTTTCTTGCAGACGTTTCATTATCCAAACTAGGTACCATTATCAGTGCTAGAAGGGAGAGGGGTTGTGGGGGGGGAGGAGAGGAGGAGGAGGAGGGAGGAGGAGAGGGAGGAGGAGGGAGGGGGAGAGGAGGAGGAAGACTATTGTGGGATCCTCGGTTTTCTCTGAGCTTTGGTTGTTTTCTTGCAGACGTTTCATTACCCACCTAGGTAACATGCTCAGTGCTAGAAGAGTGGGGTTTGTGGGGAGGAGGAGGGGGAGGAGGAGGAGGAGGAGGAGGAGGAGGAGGAGGGAGGAGGAGGAGGAGGAGGAGGAGGAGGAGGAGGAGGAAGACTATTGTGGGGTCCTTGGTGCTCTCTGAGCTTGGTTGTTTTCTTGCAGACGTTTCATTACCCAACTAGGTAACAGTGCTAGTCTGATGATTAGCTAGCACTGATGATGTTACCTAGTTTGGGTGATGAAGCACCTGCGAGAAAACAGCCAAGCTCAGAGAGCACAAAGCACCCTTCATTTTCAATAGACTCGTCCAGACTTGAAGTTCACAGGCATTAATGCTCTTTCTGTCCAGCTTCTTCAAAATCCAACTCTCCCATCCATGTAGCGTCACAGCAAAAAATCTGTTATTTGCAGATATAGACATGTCCCAATACCTGAATATCTTTTCCAAGGATTTTGTTGGCTGGATAGAGATTGGATGGGGTCGTCCATGAGGTTACAAAGGCTTGACACGGACCTTGAGGGCTTTGAATCAATAATCAACATGTGGATCACACAGTGGATTCAAATCTAGCTCATAATCAACTGCAACATAAACATCCTTTTTTATATATTTACCAAGTTAGGTATTCTTTTACCACACATTTGTGCATTTGACTTTGCATTTGCTCTCATTCAATTAATCTTCTTATTTTTCCACTCAGTTCTCTTTTAAATTGCATCTTCTAGGGCATTAGCTGGAAGTATTAGCTAGCATAGTATGACCTCACTGGCCTTTTGCAAACTGCTCACAACTTATCTTTTTAAGTCGGCTTCTAACAGTTTTAATCCCTACTCAGGGAAGAGGGTCCCTATCTGTTTATTTTGGATTTTTTTTAAAAAATTATTATTTTGGTGTATTACTGCATTGAAATTGCATTTTAACACTCTGTGATCTGCCCAGATCTGTGTGACTAGAGTTGTAAAAGAATTCTGGCTAAAGAAATAAATCTGCAAATTGAATAAGCATTCTGCCAGCCTTCTTCCACGTAACACATGGAGTGGCTAGCCCAGGAAGAGAATTTCATGGCACCCTGTCCCAAAGATGCTTTTTCAAAAGGCAACTGGACTTTGTTCTTCCTTGAAAACATTTCGATTCTCATCCAAGAAGCTTCTTCAGTGCATGAACGGAAAGAACTTCTTGAATGAGAAGTAAAATGTCTTCAAGGAAAAACTAAGTCCAGTTATAGACTAGAATAGACTAGAATAGACTAGAATAGACTAGAATAGACTAGAATAGACTAGAATAGAATAGACTAGAATAGACTAGAATAGAATAGAATAGAATAGAATAGAATAGAATAGAATAGAATAGAATAGAATAGAATAGAATAGAATAGAATAGAATGGAATAGAATGGAATGGAATGGAATGGAATGGAATGGAATGGAATGGAATGGAATGGAATAGAATAGAATAGAATAGAATAGAATAGAATAGGATAGGATAGGATAGGATAGGATAGGATAGGATAGGATAGGATAGGATAGGATAGGATAGGATAAAACAAGAACGAATCTTGTGAGACTATCAGGCAGATGGCATAGAGAACAAAGCTATTATAGAATCAGGTAGTCCTGCTATAAATACTTCAAAACCTCCTCCCAGAGGGGAGCAACAGGAACAGACCGTGAAGTGGATGTGTGGGGTCTCTAACAATGCTTTTGAATAGGATAGGATGGGATGGGATGGGATGGGATGGGATGGGATGGGATGGGATGGGATGGGATGGGATAGAATAGGATAGGATAGGATAGGATAGGATAGGATAGGATAGGATAGGATAGGATAGGATAGGATAGGATAGGATAGAGCTGGAAGGGAGTTTGGAGGTCTTCTAGTCCAGCCCCCTGCTCAAGCAGGAGAATCTATATCATTTCAGACAAGGGAATGTCCAATCTCTTCTTAAAAATCTCCAGTGATGGAGCACCCAAGTTTCTCCTAATTCCAGGTTGCTTCTCTCTTTGTTTAGTTTCCAACCATTGTTTCTTGTCCTGCCCTCTGGTGCTTTGGAGAATAGGTTGACCCCCTCTTCTTTGGGGCAGCCCCTCAAATAGTGGAACACTGCTATCATGTTGCCCCTATTTCTTCTTTTCTTTAGACTAGGCCAGGGGTAGGCAACCTTGGCTCTTTTATGACTCGTGGACTTCAGCTCCCAGAATTCCTGAGCCAGCCATGCTGAGGGGAAAGGGAGAGGTTTCCAAGCTGAGCCATGCTGGCTCAGGAATTCTGGGAGTTGAAGTCCACGAGTCATAAAAGAGCCAAGGTTGCCTATCCCTGGTCTAGCCAAACCCAAGTCCTTCAACCGTTCTTCGTATGTTTTAGTCTCCAGGCCTTTGATCATCTTAGTTGCTCTTCTCTGAACTTTTTCCAAAGTCTCAACTTCTTTTTTGTGATATGGTGACCAAAATTGGCTGCAGTATTCCAGGTGTGGCCTTACTAGGGTTTTATAAAGCGGTACTAATGCTACGTGTGATCTTGATTCTATGCCTCTGTTTATATCACCCAGGATTGTATTAGCTTTTTTGGCTGCTGCTGCACATGGCTGGCTCACAGTCAAGTGATCGTCCACTAGGACTCAAATAGTCCTCTGATTATTTTTATTCACACATGCACTAAAGGAGCTCTTGAATTATAAGGAGATGAAGCAGGGTGGGGAGTGTCCACCTATTCTCTAATGTATCTAAAAGCAGAACAAGAAGTAGTGGAATAGAAACATCCCAAGGAGAGATCCAACCTAAAAGAAAGGAGAAATTTCCTGACAATGAGAAAAAATTGACCAGTGGAATGACTTGCCTTCATAAGTTGTGGGTGCTCTAGTACTGGAGGTTTTCAAGAAGAGACTGGACAGTCATTTGTCTGAGAAAGTATAAGGTCCTCTGCTTGAGCAGAAGGTTGGACTAGAAGACCCCCAAAGTCCTTTCTAATTCTGTTATTCTGTGACCCAATCGATCAATCCCAAAGGAAACCCTGACCGTTCTTTGGAAGGACGGATGCTGAAGCTGAAGCTCCAATGCTTCGGCCACCAAATGAGGACTCCTTGGAGAAGACCCTGATATCGGGAAAGATGGAAGGCGAAAGGAGAAGGAGACAGCAGAGGAGGAGATGGTGAGATGGTGTCATTGATGCAATGAACCTAAATTTGGGCAAACTCTGGAAGACAGTGGAGGATAAGGAGACCTGGCGTGATGTGGTCCATGGGGTCGTGAAGACTCAGACCCAACTTAGCAATTGAACAGCCACCAAACAATAATAGAAAAGCACTGTGGAGATACCAAAGGACATTGTCTTCTTCATTTAGACCCGATCTGCTCTTGAAGGAAGTCCTGGCTTCTCTCAAATATCGACAATGTTTCCTGACGAACTTGCATCCAAACAGAGTCCATTAACAGCTTATTAACAAGACTTTCTGCTTTATGCCCGCAAATGGGAACTTGGAGGTACCGTATAACAAGGAATAATGAGCTGGCCATCATTGCTCTTAATCTTCGGAGGACAGCCGAATAAAAAAAATTGCAAAGACAATAAAGGGAAACATTCGAAATAATTGTTTCCAGTGGGATTAGAGCACTGGAGAGGACACAGGCAGTAAAACATCTTGTCCTGAAAAGCCACTTAATTTTCTTCTTTCAGAAACACTGTGTGTACTAACACTTTCCACGGATCACCAAGGGCACTTTAAAATTAAAACGAGCGGAAGAGGGATTTGTGACCGGCGTTCGCACTCGATGCCGCATCCAAAGCAGTGAAATGTGTGCTGTCTTTGTGATGAAAAGCAGTTCTTCTCTCCTCTGGAAATCCTGCATGTAAAATAGAAAAAGGGCCCAGGGTTCAGCTGAAGAGCAAACGATGGAGTAAGTTAAGAGTTCACCCCGTTGAAAGAAATGGGCCTGGAAAAAAAAATCGAGCTTGCTCTCCCCCTGGCAATATTTCCTCTTGTTTAAAATATTTTTCATGGCTTTTAGAATAACAATGGAGAAAGAAAGAAAGAAAAAGGAGAAAGCACAAAAATATATACGTTATCAACAGAAAAAGATATCCGTGCTTACCACCTCGTGAAAAATACAGCAGAAAAAATAAGATCGAGAGTATAATGTAGGAGCAAGTATATAACAGAAGCCAGTTTGGTGTAGTAGCGAAGGTGCTGGCCTAGAAACCAGGAGATGGTGAATTCTAGTTCACTGTATGCATGAAGGCCAGCTGGGTGACTTTGGGCCCATCATCGGGAGACTGTGAGTTCTAGTGCTGCCTTAGGCATCAAAGCCAGCTGGGTGACTTTGGGCCAATCCCCAGGGGACTGTGAGTTCTAGTGCTGCCTTAGGCATGAAAGCCAGCTGGGTGACTTTGGGCCCATCATCAGGAGACTGTGAGTTCTACTGCTGCCTTAGGCATGAAAGCCAGCTGGGTGACTTTGGGCCAATCCCCAGGGGACTGTGAGTTCTAGTGCTATCTTAGGCATGAAAGCCAGCTGGGTGACTTGGGGCCAATCACCAGGAGACTGTGAGTTCTAGTGCTGTCTTAGGCATCAAAGCCAGCTGGGTGACTTGGGGCCAATCCCCAGGGGACTGGGAGTTCTAGTGCTGTCTTAGGCATGAAAGCCAGTTGAGTAACTTTGGGCCAATCACCAGGAGACTGTGAGTTCTAGTGCTGCCTTAGGTATGAAAACTGGCTATGTGACTTTGGGCCTATCCCTCTCTCTCAGTCCAACCCACCTCACAGGGTTGTTGTTATGGGGAAAAGAGGACGAGGAAGGAGTATTAGGTATATAGGCTGCCTTTGGTTACTTCTAAAGTAATAAAGGCGGGATAAAAATCTTATAAATGAATAAATAAATATGTTGTTAGAACAACAAACAATTACAGTTTCCATTATCTTACACAATATTTTTCAAGTGTGTGTGTGTGAACATCTGTGTGTGTGGGGTACATGTATGTCTATATGTATGTATATATGGGGGCGCGATGGCTCAGCGGTGTTAAGAAGCTGAGCTTCTCAGCTGGGAAGCCGACAGCCCGAGTTCAAGACCCGAGCGTGCGCGACGGGGTGAGCTCCCGTTCCTTGCCTCAGCTCCTGCCCACCTAGCAGTTCGAAAGCCTGCAAATGCGAGTAGATAAATAGGTACCACTTTGGGGGGGGGAGGTAACAGCATTCTGTGAGCCTGGCCACATACCACGGAAGCATCTTTGGACAATGCTGGCTCCTTTGGTCAAGATACAAAGATGAGCATCCCTCCCCTTATATTTGGACACAACTGGACAGGGGAAACCTTTACCTTTATCTCTCTCTCTGTGTGTGTGTGTGTGTGTGTGTGTGTGTGTGTGTGTGTGTGTGTGTGTGCTTATATGACTATCGTGGTGTTTTTTTAGCCTAGTATTCTTTGTATAAATGACTCCTATATTTCCTTCCATTTGTAAGGTCCCAGTCCCTTCCTTGAACTTGAGATACCATATCAATCCAATCAGATAACCGAAGCAGAGGCTGCTCAGACAGCTAATAATAATAATAATAATAATAATAATAATAATAATAATAATAATAATAATAATAATAATAATAATAATAATAATAATAATAATAATAATAATAGTAATAATAGTAATAATAGCAATAGTAGTAGTAATAGTAGTAGTAATAATAATAATAATAATAATAATAGTAATAATAGTAATAATAGTAATAATAGTAATAGTAATAATAGTAATAGTAATAGTAGTAATGATAGTAGTAATGATAGTAGTAATAGTAGTAGTAGTAGTAATAATAATAATAATAATAATAATAATAATAATAATAATAATAATAATAATAATAATAATAATAATAATAATAATAATAATAATAATAATAATAATAATAATAATAATAATAATAATAATAATAATAATAATACCTTGGAGGTCATCTAGTCCAACCCCCTGCCCAGGCAGGAAACCCTATACCATTTCAGACAAATGGCTGTCCAGTCTCTTCTTTAAAAGCTTCCAGTGTTGGAGCATTCACCGCTTCTGGAGGCAGGTTGTTCCACTGGTTAATTGTTCTAACTGTCAGGAAGTTTCTCCTTAGTTCTGGGTTGCTTCTCTCCTTGACTAGTTTCCATCCATTGCTTCTTGTCCTGCCTTCTGGTGCTTTGGAGAATAGCTTGACCCCCTCTTCTTTGGGGCAGCCCCTGAGATACTGGAAGACTACTATCATGTCCCCCCTGGTCCTTCTCTTTGTTAAACTAGACATACCCAATTCCTGCAACCGTTCCTTATATGCTTTAGCCTCCAGTCCCCTAATCATCTTTGTTGCCCTTCTCTGCACTCTTTCTAGAGTCTCAACATCTTTTTTACATAGTGGTGACCAAAACTGGAAGCAGTATTCCAAGTGTGGCCTTACCAAGGCATTGTAAAGTGGTATTAATACTTCACGTGATCTTGATTCTATCCCTCTGTTAATGCAGCCCAGCACTGTGTTGGCTTTTTTGGCAGCTGCAGCACACGGCTGGCTCATACCTAAGTGATTGTCCACTAGGACTCCGAGGTCCCTCTCACAGTTGCTACTTATTTGATCAAATAAGATGGCTGGGTGGCCAACAACCTGGAACGCTGGCAGTTACATCCAGAAGTGCCACCGCTTAGAAAGTTAGTAGCGTGGCTTTATAAACATTTGTTAGCCAATGAAAATCAGACAACAGAGCCTTTACATCACAAGGAAGACATCACGAGTAGCAGGGAGGGGCTACAAGTCTCTAAGCATTCTTTCTCAATTGAATTTGTATTTATTTATTTAGAGAATTGAGAGTCCTTTTTCAATTGCAGGGAATAGCCCTGAGTAAACGTGACTGATCTTGTCTTCCACCCCACCCCAAACCCCGAATTTAAACCGGTCAATACCTTAGTGAGAAGCCACAAGGAATTTCCAGTTCTGTAGAACAGGGCTTTTCAACCTGTGGTACGCGTACCACTTGTGGTACGTTAACAAGTGGCAGGTGGTAGGCAGCCCTGCCTAGCCAAGTGTAGTGGGGGAGGGAAAGAGCCAGCACAGGCAAGGACTTCCAGTGAGAGAGTCCTCTGGAGCTGCAGTGGCTGGGGAGAGACAAAGGGCCCAGGCTCAGTTCTGGCTCACCCTCCCCCATGAGAAAGAGGGAGGAGATGGAGAGTGGAAGGATTCTTATGTGCTTTTGTGACTTTGAAGTTCTGGGATTTGTGCAATGTGGGCTTTGTGTTCTTAAGGAGTGTTTGGCAATTTCTATTTGGCTGATGGCTGATGTCTTCTAGTCCAGGGCTTTTCAACCGGTGGTACGCGTACCACTTGTGGTACATTAACGAGTGGCAGGTGGTACGCAGCCCTGTCTAGCCAAGTGTAGTGGGGGAGGGAAAGAGACAGCGCAGGCAAGGACTTACTGTGAGAGAGTCCTCTGGAGCTGCAAAGGCCCCAGGCTCACTTCTGGCTCACCCTCCCCCATGAGAAAGGAGGAGGGGGGGAGACAGGAGAGGCTATAAAAGGAGGCAGTTTGGGAGGGAGAGGGAGAGAGAGAAAAAGCAGCAGCCTTGGGAGGAGGTGGAGTCAGCTCTAGTTGCACCAAGGGAAAGAAGTTGAAGGAGGAGGGTGGGGGAGGAGTCGCCCTCCAAGAGGAATGAAAAAAGGCAGCAATGGCTGGAAGGGAGGGAGGGAGATGGAGAGTGGAAGGATTCTTATGTGCTTTTGTGAATTTGAAGTTCTGGGATTTGTGCAATGTGGCCTTTGTGTTCTTAAGGAGTGTTTGGCAATTTCTATTTGGCTGATGGCTGATGTCTAGTGTTAGCTTCTATTGCTCTGCTATTGTTAGCTGTAAGTTTTGCTGCAAGGGATTTTGGAAGTATTTTTCTCCTGAATGGATTTTGCCTGTAGATTCTTTTACTTATGAATGGAGCCATTTGGGGAGGCTGCCTTAGCCGGCAGCCAATACTTACTACATTTTTTTTTCTTCCTTACTTTCCTTTCTAGCCAGTAGCTAATTCTTAAAGGGAAATGTGCCTTTTTAAGCTAGTTCACTCAGCAGCTTGTCTTTTGTTTCTGGAGGCTTTTCCTTGTTTGATGAATATATGGAAGAGAAAAAATATGGGTTTTTGTTTTTTTCAAATTCTTCCTTCAGAAGGAGGTGGGCATGAGAAAGAGGGAGGCAGGGAAGGAGGCAGGGAGGGAAGTCCCGCCTTAGCACTTGGCCACCAGCAGCCCTGCCATTGACTTTACTTGTCAAAAGGTTGCAGAAGGGGGATCACATGACCCTGGGACACTGTGACCATCATAAATATGAATCGGTTGCCAAGCATCCAAATATAAATCACATGACTCTGGGCATGCTGCAATGGTCATAAGTGTGAAAATGGTTATAAGTCATTTCAGTGCAATTGCAACTTTGAACAGGTTTTTTTTTTGGTCATCAAATTTTTGACACCTTGCTAGGTGGTACTCGAATATTGCCATATCCTAAAAGTGGTACAATCGGTGAAAAGGTTGAAAAGCCCTGCCAGTGTAGACGAAACTAAGACATCGTGTGTTTTTTTTTAAAAAAAAAAAACTTTGAAGAAGGAAAGGGCAAATCACTTCCATATAATTGCTGATACCCTTCACCCAGACCTATTCATGAAGTCACCAGGAGCTGAGATGAACCCGGAGAAGACTTTAATTCACCGGCTTCCTGGAGACCTCCGCCAACATGGATGACACTGGCTTTTAACTCCCCTGGATATGATGAGTTTGATTTATTCCTAATGATTCAAAAAAAGAAACTCAATTATGGAAGGAGAGGAAAGGATTAGAGATGTGTTTGAGGGATTAAGATCCTTCTTTGCAAACTTGCAAACGGAGATTAGGCTGGAGACTTGATGGTGCCATCACGCATTCTTTTCCTTTCCTGACGCCGCCTCAATTAAACAGAAAAGTCAGCAAGAGATGGAACCAAATGTATTAAGGTAGCGGATAGGAAAGTCTGTCGTATCTTGGCCAAGTACAAAGCTTTCAATTTCCTATTTAAAAGTCCCCATTCAAGTCTGCTTCTCAGAGATATGAATGTTGAAGCATGCACACAAACACACACACACACATATATATATATATATATATATATGAAGCAGACTTGAAGGGAGACTATGTATGTATGTGTGTGTCTGTCTGTGTGTGTGTGTGTGTGTGCGCACATATACATATGTATGCTCTGTGTGTGTGTATATATACACACAGTATATATAACAGACTAACAGAATAAATGAGTTGGAAGGGACCTTTGAGGTCTTCTAGTCCAGCCCCCTGCTCAAGTGGGAAACCCTATATCATTTCAGACAAATGGTTGTCCAACCTCTTCTTGAAAGGGTCCAGGGATGGAGCACCCTGAACTTCTGGAGGCAAGGAGTTCCACTGGTTAATTGTTCTCACCATCAGGAAATTTCTCCTTAGTTCCAGGTTGCTTCTCTCCTTAGTTTAGTTTCCACCCATTGTTTCTTGTCCTGCCTTCAGGCGCTTTGGAGAATAGCTTGACTCTCCTCCCCCCCTCTTCTTTGGTGCAGCCCCTCAAATATTGGAACACTGCTATCATGTCACCCCAAGTCCTTCTCTTCATTAAACTACTAGACGTACCCAATTCCTGCAACCGTTCTTCATGTTTTAACCTCCAGTCCCCTAATCATCTTTGTTGTTCTTCTTTGCACTGTTTACAGAGTCTCAACATCTTTTTTATAATATGGTGACCAAAACTGGATGTACATTGTAGATAGTTAGATAGATAGAGATAGAGATAGAGATAGAGATAGAGATAGAGATAGAGATAGAGATAGAGATAGAGATAGAGATAGAGATAGAGATAGAGATAGAGATAGAGATAGAGATAGAGATAGAGATAGAGATAGAGATAGAGATAGAGATAGAGATAGAGATAGAGATAGAGATAGAGAGAGAGATAGAGATAGAGAGAGAGATAGAGATAGAGAGATATGTGTGTATATATACTGAGTGTGTATGTATGTGTGTGTCATAAAGCAAATAAATAAAAACGATCACCGGGATAAAAATCTTAAAACAAAGATTGTTTAGTTTACAAAGCTGAGCTTTCGTCGGCCACACTGCCGACATCATCAGAGCATATAACGTAGAATTTGGGAGTCCGTTCTTATATGACTGGCTGTTTCTGCGCCCGGGCTCTCGACCTGGTCATCGGTCCGCTCCTCGGCGTCAGGCGCACCGTTGTTAAAGGGGCCGTTTCCACAGGTATCCTCTCTCCTCCAGTTGCCGTTGTTCTTAGGGCATGTGTGTTGGTGTTAGGGGGTCGAGTGTCCGATCGCTCCTGCTCCTCCCGTTTCGTTCCAGGGGATCGGGTGTCAAATCGTTCCTGTTTCTCTCCTCCCCCTCCCATCCCCATGGTCCCGTTCATATTAGTCTGTCTCCATGTCCCTGAGCTACCCGTGGAGCGTATAGTTTCTTCAGCGCGTGTGCGGGGGCGCAGGAAATAGTCGTCTCGTGGTCTGCACACATTGTTTGTTGTTTCCTTCGTCGCTGAGCGCGGTCGTGTCCCTATCATCTGATTTTTAGCAGTGTGTGTGTATATGTATATATATATCCATGCATATATATATCTTAAGTGTTTTTTTCAATGCACCCGGTTGGCCCATATTTCCTCCCCCAGTCTCTTCCCTCCATGACACAGCTGACAAAGTGAGAAAGAGCCTGTGGCCTAGAGGTCAACACAGCTGCCTAATGTGCAAGCAGCCCAGGTTCGAATCTCAGAAGGGTGTGGCTGGCTGATGAGAGTTAAGCAGCTCGAAATAGCTATACCAGTCTCCCTTTAACTCTTTGTTAGCATTCCCAAAATTTAACATATATACATAGTGTGTGTGTGTGTGTGTGTGTGTGTGTGTGTGTGTGTGTGTGTATATATGTCGTGAAATAAATAAATATCAGCGATCACCAGGATAAAAATCTTAAACAAAGACTGTTTAATTTACAAAGCTAAGCTTTGTATATACACACACACAAACACACACACACACATACACTGTGTGTATCTATATGTATATATCCATGCATGTCCATCAGCAGAAATATACATAAAGGAAGGAGAGGAGAAGAATATTTGGGGGGAGAGTAGAAAAATATTGAAGCCCCTCAGAAGAATACATGTTGCTGGCAGAGTCTAAGATAACCACGGTAAAAAAAAAAACATGTGTAACTAATCCGAACAGGTTTATGTTTTCTGGACTGGAAATCGAAAATTAAAAGGCCAGATTTGTTCTGCTATTTTCCAGAAATGGGATGCAAAGGAGAAAAACTTCACTCAGCCCCCTATTCCTCGGCTACTCTTTCCCACAGTCCGCCAGATTTCATTCCCGACGAAATGCGCTATTAAAGCAATTGTCCTGGTTAGCTTAAGCTGCCTTGCTGTTTCCTAAATCGCGCCAGTGTGAGGGCTGCGAGAATCGGTGTGGGGTACAATCTTCATTACGATGATCGGAGGAAGCCCACAGTCACTTACAGACGTGGGAGACTTTGGGTAGTTGGGCATAGTTGGCCATGATGTGGGTGCTTAGCCATTTGTCAATGCAAGATTCTGATTTCAGAGGGTCAGGACAATAGCAGAGAGGCAGGTGTGCTTTTGATATGCACCCATTGCAATTTTCAGGGTACCAACAGAAGAGTGTATTTGTAGCTGGGGGTTGAACTGTGGGGGTCCTCAGTGATTTCTGAGCTTGGTTGTTTTCTTGCAGACATTTCAGTACCCCACTAGGTAACATCATCAGTTCTAGAAGGGAGTGGGAATTGTGGAGAGGAGGAGGAGGAGAGGGAGGGGGAGGAGAAGGAGGAGGAGG
>JALGBA010003947.1:0-34982 GCA_023970755.1 Azemiops feae
AGATAGATAGATAGATAGATAGATAGATAGATAGATAGATAGATAGATAGATAGATAGATAGATAGATAGATAGATAGATAGATAGATAGATAGATAGATAGATAGATAGATAGATGTAGGGGAATGGATAGATAGATAGATAGACAGACAGACAGACAGACAGACAGACAGACAGACAGACAGACAGACAGACAGATAGATAGATAGATAGATAGAGGTAGGGGAATAGATAGATAGATGTAGGGGAATGGATAGATGTAGGGGAATGGATAGATAGATAGATAGATAGATAGATAGATAGATAGATAGATAGATAGATAGATAGATAGATAGATAGATAGATAGATAGATAGATAGATAGATAGATAGATAGATAGATAGATAGATGTAGGGGAATGGATAGATAGATAGATAGACAGACAGACAGACAGACAGACAGACAGACAGACAGACAGACAGACAGACAGATAGATAGATAGATAGATAGAGGTAGGGGAATAGATAGATAGATGTAGGGGAATGGATAGATGTAGGGGAATGGATAGATAGATAGATAGATAGATAGATAGATAGATAGATAGATAGATAGATAGATAGATAGATAGATAGATAGATAGATAGATAGATAGATAGATAGATAGATAGATAGATAGATAGATAGATAGATAGAGGTAGGGGAATAGATAGATAGATAGATAGAGGTAGGGGAATAGATAGATAGATAGATAGATAGATAGATAGATAGATAGATAGATAGATAGATAGATAGATAGATAGATAGATAGATAGATAGATAGATAGATAGATAGATAGATAGATAGATAGATAGATAGATAGATAGATAGATAGATAGATAGATAGATAGATAGATAGATAAAGTTCGAAGCACATTTTTGCTGATCTGAAAATTATTGTTTCTCAGCTTGCCAATGAAAGCAGACCGTGAGAACCAAGGACAGGTCAGACCGAGAGACACTTTCTCATATCAATATTTTTCCACCTAATTGGGCAACGTGACCTGACCAAGAAGGAGGAAGGGGAATTGTATACTTTTATTATATGGGATTGAGTGGGGTTTTGCCAGAGCTGGTGTTGCTTGCATGCGTGCCGAAATGATGTACTCAATAAAGTTTTATGTTAAGAATTCGGAAAGCCTTGGAGGTGTTTGCTTGGTTGGTTTCATCGGTCGGAACCATGACAGATAGACAGGTAAGAGAGAGAGAGAGAAATAGACTAGCATAAGCCATGATAAAGTAGGCAGTGCTGAAGCTACATCTTCTCCCACAGCTCTGTGGGCATCTGGGTCCCTGATAAAGCAGATGCTGTTCAACCTCTCCATGAAGACATCATTATGAATTAAAAGTGGTTTGGGGATGGAACCATCAACCCTGAAAGGTGGTGAGCTCCTCTGTGCCCAAGCAAAGGTGAACCACCATCTGCTAAGGATGCTTCAACTTGGATTCCTCACAAAGAGGGCAGGACAAGAAGCAATGGTTGGAAACTGATCAAAGAGAGAAGCAATTAAGGAGAAAGTTCCTAACAGTGAGGACAATTAACCAGTGGAACAGCTTGCCTCCAGAAATTGTGGGCGCCCCATCACTGGAGGTTTTTAAGAAGAGACTGGACAGTCACTTGTCTGAGATGGTATAGGTTCTCCTGCTCGAGCGGGGGGCTGGACTAGAAGACCTCCAAGGTCCCTTCCAGCTCTATTCTATTCTAATCTTCTAAATGATGAATTCAGTGATCTCAACAGACCCTTTGGAATATACAATTCCACCTCCAATAAAGAAACATACCTGTTATACAGGTATTATACATACCTATTATACGCTGAGGTTTGAATATCCAGCGGGAATTCACCAGGCTTTGTAGTTGCTTTATGCATGTTCTTCCTCTGTACTCTGGACATTTTAGGGCCAAGGTCATCTTCAGGAAGACCATCTTGGCTTTCATCCATCTTTGGACCGGAAAAGAGAGGAGAGGGGGGGCCCCCACGAAGATTTGGCAGAAAAATAGTTTTTGAACCACTCTGTGTATGTGTTTATCATCTCTCCAACCTGCCACCTATTTCCCTCCCTCGTCAACAAGAATTCCTGAAGAATTGAAAGAGCACCAATGGAGTAGACCAGCAAGAAGCTTGTTGAGAACTTATCAGTCCAACTGAAGGATTTCTCAGAGGAAGATGCTTGAAATGGAGAAGAAACCACCAAACTGGAAACTTGCAGGAACCATTTTAGTTCAGTTCCACCCCGGGTCTGAAATCAAAATGGCAGCAGAGGGAGAATTATCACATCTTCATGGATGACTTGATCAGAAGCATCTCATTATTGGCTTTCCCGGTGCGTCCTTCCACATTTCTTGATCCTGGTCCCAGACCAGGTTTGTCTTTAGATTTTCTTGGCATAGAGCTGAAGAAAGCACCAGCCACCACGAGTGGTTCAAATCCCACCAGGATTGCTCAGGAGGCTTGTTAGAAAGCTTCCACCGGAGCCATTTAATTCTAAGGCAATATGATTAATTTCCTTTGATTCAAGTGGAACAAGGCAACTAGGCTGCTTTTTAATTAGTGGACTGTGTCATTTCTGTGGCACGTACAGGCCACGCACAAGCTCTGGTAGTCTCAAAGTGCAGTGGTCAGGTGAGACAGATCAGTGCCATCTTGGTTGCTGGCAGTCCCCATTAACAAACAGAAGGCAACTGCCATCTTCTTCCATGCTTTGGAAGTGCCCAGGTGAGGCAAAGCAATAAGAGCATCCTATGGAAAAGCTGGACCGATTTGCCTGCCATGAAATGCCCACTAAAGCCGCCATTTTGTGCCAAGCCGCCTCTCTTCAGGAGAGCCTTCCAAATAGTCTCACAAAATGGTGGCAGGGTTGCCACAGGCAACCAAAGGTGGAGGAGTCCAGCCTATCCATTACCAACATTCCATTTCTGAGTAGCCAATCCAATGCTTGGGCCCCTGAGAATTCTGGGAGATGCAGTCCCCACCAGGCAGCTGTTTTATATTTATGGATGGAAGCTAGCTCCATTTTTGTTTGCGTTTTTTAAGCAAAACTTAAAATTTCTCTCTTTTTTTTCCCCGCTCCTGCACAGGCTTGATAATTTAGCTGGTTAAATATTACCTTTTTTTTTTTTTTCAATTTAATTTGTTTTAGTTGAACTGCTGCACTGAGCCAGGCGGTGTTTCTAGATTTCTAATGTTATTTTTATAATTGTAATGAGATTGTTTTAGCTCTATTTTATTATTTTAATGGGATGCAAAGCTGCTTCGAGATGCTTTTTGCCTTGAAGAGCGCCTTCTAAATGCTGGAAGTCAAATCTGTATCTCGAAAATTGGCTTTAAACACTTGGAGATGTTTTCAGTCTGCTTAGCTTTTCATCCATGTGTTTAAATCTCAGTTTGCCGTTATGCGATAGACACATTGCTTTAATCGGTCTTAAGCAGGGACACAATTGCACACGCACAGCACCAATTTGGGGATAAATCCTAAACAATGCTAAGTGTGACTGACTTGGCAGAACTTTTAAAAATAACTTTTTGCTGCCAAACAAGGCCAAGTCCTAAATTCACCTTGTTTAGATTTTTTTTTCCCCAGTCAAGGTGGCATAGCCAGTCTTAAACTCATACAGGTAGTCGTCAACTTACGACCACAGCTGAGCTCAACATTTCTGTTGCTAAGTGAGACATTCGTTAAGTGAGCTTTGCCCCATTTTACGACCTTTCTTTCTACAGCGGTTAAGTGAATCCCTGCAGTTGTTAAGTTAGCAACACGGTTATTAAGCAAATCTGGCTTCCCCATTGACTTCGCTCATCAGAAGATCGCAAAAGAAGATACCATGACCCCGGGACACAGCAACAGTCATAACTATGAGTCAGTTGCCAAGCATGTGAATTTTGATCACGTGACCACGGGGATACTGCAACAGTCGTAAGTGCGAAAAATGGTCCTAAGTCACTTTTTCCAGTGCCTTTGTAACTTTGAACGGTCACTAAATGAAAACGGCTGTAAGTCACAGACTACCTGTACTGCAATGAAATTGAAATATCAATGGAGAGAACACATCATAACGGACAACCGAAGTGGCCCTTCCCCGTATCTCTAGACTTTTAACCACAATGCACCATTCCAATATCTCAGGGGCTGCCCCAAAGAAGAGGGAGTCAAGCTATTCTCCAAAGCACCAGAGGGCAGGACGAGAAGCAACGGATGGAAACTAATTAAGGAGAGAAGCAACTAAGAAAAAATTTCCTGACAGTTAAAACAATTAACCAGTGGAACAACTTGCCTCCAGAAGTTGTGAATGCCCCAACACTGGAAGTTTTAAGAAGAGATTGGACCACCATTTGTCTGAAATAGTATAGGGTTTCCTGCCTGAGCAGGGGTTGGACTAGATGACCTCCAAGGTCCCTTCCAACTCTGTTATTCTGTTATCTCCCACACGATAGCAGTGTTCCAATATCTGAGGGGCTGTCAGAAAGAAGAGGGAGTCAAGCTATTCTCCAAAGCACCTGAAGGCAGGACAAGAAGCAACGGATGGAAACTCCTCAAGGAGAGAAGCAAGCTAGAACTAAGGAGGAATTTCCTGACAGTGAGAACAATTAACCAGTGGAACAACCTGCCTCCAGAAGTTGTGAATGCTCCAACACTGAAAGTTTTTAAGAAGAGACTGGACAGCCATTTGTCTGAAATGGTGTAGGTTTCCTGCCTGAGCAGGGGGTTGGACTAGATTATTATTATTATTATTATTATTATTATTATTATTATTATTATTATTATTATTATTATTATTATTATTATTATTATTATTATTATTATTATTATTATTATTATTATTATTATTATTAATATTATTATTAATATTAATATTCCCAAAGGTGGCATAGAAAGGAAGACCTGATTTGTTCTAAACCGAAGATGGTTTGTTTGAAACCTCACGGAGCACCCCTTAGGTCAGGAGCAAGATAATGGAGCAATTTTTATGGGGTCATTCATTCCTCTTCTCCAAAAAACTAAAAGTGGAGCAGAGAAAACGTTAAAACTCTCTCCAGGCTGCCCAGCAGTGGTTTACTTGGAAGTAACAAAATGCAGGTAGTCCTTGACTTACAACAGTTTGTTTAGTGACCGTTCAAAGTTAGAATGGCACTGGAAAAAGGGACTGATGACCCTTTTTCATACAACCGTTGCAGCATCCCTGTGATCATGTGACTTACATTCGGATGCTTGACAGACAGTTCATATTTGACGGTTGCAGCGTCCCCAGGTCACATGATCACCTTTTTCGTCTTTCTGACGAGGGCGAAGCCAGATTTACTTAACAACCGTGTTACTAACTGAACGCTGCAGGGATTCACTTAACCACTGTGGCCAGAAAAATTATAAAATCAGCCCAAACTCACTGAACAAAGGTCTCGCTTAACGACAGAAAATTTCGGCTCAATTGCGGTCCTAAATTGAGGACTATCTGTACACAATTTCTTCAATCAGGATTCCTTCTCTTCATCCTATGGATGCACCCTCCAAACTGTTCTTCAAGTTTTTTTTTTTTTTTAATTTGAATAAAAGAAAAAGGCAAAGCAGTGTTTAATTTTTAATGAAAGGGTGGGAGATTTCTCTCGAGGGAATCTATTTTTACATTCAGCTGGGAAATTAGTAAAATAAGGGAGTCAATTCTACTCAGGAAGACATGCTTGAGGCGTTTCGATTGTGGATTCTATTGTTCTCTGTTCTCCGCTTTGCTTGGATTTTTTATTATTATTATTATTAAAAAAAATAACTGGAAGAAGAGCGACGAAGAGATATTTTGGGTAACCCACCATCAGAGGCTCATTGCCCTAAGAGCGAGCTAATAAGTCAGCCTCGTTTCCTGCTTGGCAATTTATTAAAACTAATTGAACAATCGAAGAAGGTAGAGAACAGTTATAATGAAGTTTATAATTACCTATCCGGAAAGGAATCTTGCACAGAGATATTATGGGGTGCTTGAGAACAGGAGGAAAGAAAGAAACTCTAAAAATGTAGTCCACAGTGGTTTTAAATCAAGTCCCTTTTCAACTTTGTCACGTAGGCCTGGATGGCGTTTGGACGGGCGAGAGATGAGCTTGATACACGTTGCTTAACGTCCAACTTTCAAACGAACCGAGAACATTGTAAACGCTGTCAGCTTGCCATGCTCTTCGATGATGCAGTTGCCGCCAACATTGTTGTTGTTAGTTGCGAAGTCGTGTCCGACCCATCGCAACCCCACGGACAACGTTCCTCCAGGCCTTCCTGTCCTCTACCATCTTCTGGAGTCCATTGAAGCTCACGCCTACTGCTTCATTGACTCCATCCAGCCACCTCGTTCTCTGTCGTCCCCTTCTTCTACTGCCCTCCATCTTTCCCAGCATTGCCGCCAACATTACACAGACACAATTATAGATAGTCCTCGGCTTACAACTGCACTGAAAAAGTGACATGTCCTTTTTTCACACTGATGGCCTTTGCAGCATCCCCATGGTCAAAATTCAGACGCTTGGCAACTGACTCCTATTTATGACAGTTGCAGTGTCCCTGGGTCATGTGATCCCCTTTTCCGACCTTCTGACAAGCAAAGCAGGTTCACTTAACAACTATGTTACTAACTTAACAACGGCAGTGATACGCTTAACAACTGTGGCAAGCAAGGTCGTAAAATGGGGCAAAACTCACTTAACAACTGTCTCGCTTAGCAGCATAAACTTTGGGCTCAACCGTGGTCGTACGTCGAGGACTTTAAGAAGGGACTGGACAGCCACTTGTCTGAAATGGTATAGGGTCTCCTGCTTGAGCAGGGGGCTGGACTAGAAGACCTCCAAGGTCCCTTCCAGCTCTATTCTGATTGCTTGATTGATTGACTACCTCGAGTCGATCAAATCAAAGTATAGTTCTGATCCTCTTAGTGTTGTGTAATATTATCGGTCAGAAATCTTCCCGTAACTCCCAAACGTGTCTAATTTTCGCACCCGCTCCAACTATTCAGCAATTCAGCATCCAGCATCCACAAGTTTCTTGTTCCCAGAGGGTGATCACTGAACGTTATCCATGCTGATGGAACCGCTCACAGCGTCTTGACAAGCCAATTTATCACTTGTGGAGCTGCTATTACATTTTTGCCTCCAGGACCCAGAAAGGGGAAGCACCAACTTTGCTGGATTTTTAAATGCAACACTGTACCCGCTGATTCATTCACAAAATATAACAGCAACTGGGACGCAGGTATGCTTGTCTGAAGGAGCTGATGGCTTGCTAAGGGTGAGGGTCGTTCTGTAGATCTGTTCAATCCACTGCAAAGCGCTGTGGATTGATCCTCACTCATTTGAATTTCTGAGTTTTCCAAGTTACGACTGTTGGAGAGCAACCGTCCCAATCAGGAGAAGGGATCAGACAGGGAATTAGTCTGGAGTCATTATGTGAACACAAGAGGGCAAGGTCTGACCTAACAGAATAACAAGAGTTGAAAGGGACCTTGGAGGTCTTCTAGTCCAACCCCCTGCTCAAGCAGAAAACTCTATATCATTTCAGGCAAATGGTTGTCCAGTCTCTTCTTAAAAACCTCCAGTGTTGGAGCACCCACAACTTCTGGAGGCAAGTTATTCCGTTGATTAATTGTTCTCACTGTCGGGAAATTTCTCCTTAATTCCAAGTTGTTTCTCTCTTTGATTAGTTTCCATCCGTTGCTTCTTGTCCTCCCTACAGGTGCTTTGGAGAACACAGGTTGGCTCCCCCTTTAGGTTCACCTCTCTTGAATGCCTTTGAGCCTGGTCTGGTCTTTCCCAGAGGAAAACTGCCAAGTCTGGGGTGATTCCTGTAATATAGGCATGAAGCAATAAAGTAGTTAGTCATTTCATACAAGCTACCCACTTGTCTGAAATGGCACAGGGTCTCCTGCTTGAGCAGAGACTGGACTGGAACACCTCCAAAGTCCATTCCAGCTCTATTCTGATTATTATTATAACTCTAAGTGTGTGGGTCTGGTTGTTTGTCTTGACTGTTTTGGCAGTCCACTCCTAACCTTTCCTTCCGTGGTAGTGCAGTGGTTAGAATGCAGTACTGCAGGCTACTTCTGCTGACAGCCGGCTGCCAGCAGTTCGGCAGTTCAATTCTCACCGGCTCAAGATTGACTCAGCCTTCCATCCTTCCGAGGTCAGTAAAATGAGGACCCAGATTGTTGGGGGCAACAGGCTGACTGTATAAACCGCTTAGAGAGGGCTGTAAAACACTGTGAAGCGGTATATAAAACTAAGTGCTATTGCTATTGCTCCTTCCTTCCTTCCTTCCTTCCTTCCTTCCTTCCTTCCTTCCTTCCTTCCTTCCTTCCAGGTACACAGTGGTTAGAATGCCGTATTGCAGGCTAATTCTGCCAACTGCCAGGGGTTCGATCCTGACCAGCTCAAGGTTGACTCAGCCTTCCATCCTTCCGAGGTCGGTAAAATGAGGATCCAGATTCTTGGGGGCAACAGGCTGATTCTATAAACCGCTTAGAGAGGGCTGTAAAGCACTGTGAAGCAGTATATAAGTCTAAGTGCTATTGGTAAGTGGGAAGGGAAGGGAAGGGCTGTAGTGGCCCAGTGGTTAGAGTGCAGTATCGCAGGCTAACTCTGCCGACTGCCAGCAGTTCGATCCTCACCGGCTCAAGGTTGACTCAGCCTTCCATCCTTCCGAGGTCGATAAAATGAGGACCCAGATTCTTGGGGGCAAATAGGCTGATTCTGTAAACCGCTTAGAGAGGGCTGTAAAGCCCTGTGAAGCGGTATAAGTCTAAGTCCAATTGCTATTGCTTCCATAGACCCCCCACACACACACAAACCACCTTTCTATATTCCCATCTCCACTCCACATGCTCACTGAGAGCATGTCAACGGGCCATCTCCCTCCAAGGTTTATAAATTAAAGCTTAACCAGGCAGGTCCTGTGGAAATTTCAATTAGGCCTCTCGGCTCCCCCAAGCTTAGCCATTCCATGCGCGGAGTGCAAATCGATTTTCCTCCCCTTAAACCTATTCACAGGCTACAGCCTGCAGAGATGAGAAAGGCCCTCCATCGATACAGATTTCAAGGCCGCATGTGGCAATCAATACAGGCCATCATCTGGCAGGCTGGGGAGAAGGGGGGGGTCTCCTTTGTCCTCTCTGGGCTCCCTCCCTCTTCTCCTGCTATTAGGTCAGCCTCTCCTCGCAAGAGTTGCGTCATTCAAAGCGGGGAGAGCCGCTGAGGAAGGGTTGTGGGTTCAGCGTGGACGTGGGTGTCCCTGGAGGCCTCTGCAACCCCCCCCCAAGAACACAGCTGTTGACACGACAGCTTCGTCAGGCTAACACATTTATTTATTTCCCGCCTTTATTATTTTTACAAATAACTCCAGGCGGTGATCCTCTCCAATGCACTTTTCTCCTCCTGTTTTCCCCACGACGACCACCGTGCAAGGCTGAGCAAAAGAGTTGTAGAGGGAGTCACACCCAGTGACCTACTTTGCCACTGTTATTAATTATTGCAGACATTAAGTGAATCCAGCTCCCCCCCCCCCCGGTTGATTTTGCTTGTCAGAAACCGGCCGGGAAGGCCACAAATGGCGGTCGTGTGACCCCAGGATGCTGCAACTGTCCCAAATCCATGCCAGGTGCCAAGCGCCCAAATTTTGATCATGTGATGATGGGGATGCTGCCACGGCTGTTAAGCGCGTGGGCCGGTTCTCCCTTTTTTCCAGCGTTGTTGGGGTGCAGAGAATAGAATAGAATAGAATAGAATAGAATAGAATAGAATAGAATAGAATAGGACTTGGAAGGGACTTTGGAGGTCTTCTAGTCCAACCTCCTGCTCAGGCAGGGAAACCTATATCATTTCAGACAAATGGTTGTCTAATCTCTTCTTAAAAACTTCCAGTGTTGGAGCATTCACAACTTCTGGAGGCAAGATGTTCCACTGATTAATTGTTCTGTCAGGAAATTTCTCCTTAGTTCTAGGTTGCTCCTCTCCTTGATTAGTTTCCATCCATTGCTTCTTGTCCTGCCTTCAAGTGCTTTTGAGAATAGCTTGACTGCCTCTTCTTTGTGGCAACCCCTGACACATTGGAAGACTGCTATCATGTCACCCCTAATCCTTCTCTTCATCAGTTAGACATACCCTATTCCAGCAACTGTTCTTCATATGTTTTAGCCTCCAGTCCCCTGATCATCTTTGTTGCTCTTCTCTGCACTATTTCTAGAGTCTCAACCTCTTTTTTACATCGTGGTGACCAAAACTGGATGCCGTATTCCAAGTGTGGCCTTACCAAGGCATTATAAAGTAGTATTAACCCTTCACATGATCTTGATTCTATCCCTCTGTTAATGCAGCCTAGAATTGTGTTGGCTTTTTTGGCAGCTGCAGTACACAGTCGGCTCGTATATAAGTGATTGTCCACTAGGACTCCGAGATCCCTCTCGCAGTTACTACTATTGAGCCAGGTACCACCTATACTGCACCTGTGCATTTGATAACTGTTCACTGTTGAATTTTGTTGAGTTTTCCCCAATCTGAAGAACCACGCCATAAATTTGTAAACATGGCTCATAGCTCAGCCCTGCCTTTTAAAGACATCCAGCAATCTTAAGATGTTGCTTGCTCTGTCCCCGTGGCTTGCCCGACACGTGAGTCAATGCCAGATAATCGTGAGGTCTCTCCTGCCCACATAGTTAAAAGAGTCTGTAATACACCCGTACTATCTTAACACCTTCGTTGCTCCCGGGACATGGCAGTGACATCATCCCGAGCAGGCAAAGCAACGAACTAAGCCTTGAAGATGTCTGACGAACAGGTCACTTGAGGCTTCCTATGTTTGCACTAGATGGATTAAGTCTCCTCTAAGCAGCTCTCTCTGGGTTTTGGGTAGCTTTATCTTCTATATTAATTCATGAAATGTCAGCTTTCAAAATACATCTTGCTAGGCACAAAAAAATTAAAGAGAGAGAGAGAGAGAGAGAGAGATGGCCACAGAGCTTTGCAAATGGCTGGTAAAATCTGGCACAGTGCAAAGCAGAAAGCAAAACCCACATCTTTTAAATATATATATATATATAAAAGATGTGGGTTTTGCTTTCTGCTATATATATATATATATTTAAAAGATGTGGGTTTTCATTCATGTTAAAACCGAAACAACTGCAATCCACCAGTGGCCATTCTGTTCCCCTGTTTAGGTAAGGAAATATCTCAAAAAGAATGAGATACAGGTTGTATGGGAGTTTTTCAAACTGCAAACAAAAGGTTGAAGTGACCTTGAGATGATAAATATCGAGGTGTTTATGCCAGATTTATCTAGAATTCTCCAGATGGCCACTGTTTTCAAGTGAGGATTCTTTGATGACTTCTCTTTGGCCTTCTCTTTCCGAGGAAAAGGTGGGCAAGAGTAACTTAGAAGTTTATGATGCTTCTCCTGCAATCCAACTATGGGATTTGGGGCCCAAAGTTTTAGGGCTAGAAAGAACAGCTGTCCAGAACATCAGGCAAGATATTGTCAAGCTTGAAAAGGAAGGAACTGGATCTGGATTTAGGTCCATCTCTACGCAAAAGCCAACAGTTGGCCTCCACGTTTCATCTGTGGTTCCTTCACAAAACCCAACAACAGGAACACCAAACCATTGGAAAACAATATTCTTGTGTACAATCAACATACAGGAAGTTGGGTTCCTTACCTTCAAATCGTGGCCAAAATTCATAGCTGCTAGGTGTGGGAGGACCTTTTTTGAACCACATCATCAGGGATGATTATTGCACGAGCAACTTGGGACTTCACGACATCCCTGTGTGGACCATCAACAAATGTTCTGAAGACTCACCTAGGGGCTAGCTGATGGAAATTGCTTAGAGGCTCTTTTGCATAGCTGATGCTTTCCATTTGCTCTCTGATCACGTCCAGCAAGATGTTGATTAGCTCCTGACTGGAATTTAAACAAGGTCTCCAAGTCCCAAACTATGCCAAAAATCAGTGTGCTCTCCAAATCTCAACGGCTGCCATGTTGTTCTCAACCATGTCTTCGGTGCAGGGGGGGAGGGGGGGGAAGGGACGAATCTGTATTTCTATAAACGTGCTAATTGCTCATTTACAGCCAACCCTGCTGAGAAAGGGGAAGAGGGAGAGAGTGAGTGGCAATGTTGTCATTGCCACTGCTTGCCCTTGTTCTGTTTGCAGAGAGAGAGAGAGAGAAAAAAAAGAGGGGGGGGGGATTTTGAACTTTGAACATCAGAATTTTGGGAAGTTAAAATGAAGAACGAGCAGATAAAACAACAGCGGAAGGTGCCGCTTGCAAGAATCAAGTGCTAGATCCATTCAGCTTTCTCCAGCAACCGGAGAGCAATTAACCAATTCCTTAACAATTAATTGTGGGAACAATGAATCAGTGGAACGGCTTTCCTCCAGGAGTTGTGGGTGCTCCATCACTGGAGATTTTAAAGAAGGGATTGGACAACGATTTGTCTGAAATGGTATAGGGTAGTGGGTAGTGGGTTGGACTGGAGAACCTCCAGGGTCCCTTACAACTCTATTATTCTGTTTTGTTATTCTGTTATTCTTCTATGGCCCCATCAAGCCCAAAGAAAGTCTGGAATGATATACGATGTCCTGCCATGGACAGAGGGTTGGACTAGAACAGGGCTTTTCAACCCGTGGTACGCGTACCACTTGTGGTGCATTAATGAGTGGCAGGTGGTACGCAGCCCTGCCTAGCCAAATGTAGTGGGGAAGGGAAAGAGCCAGCGCAGACAAAGACTTACAGAGAGAGAGTCCTCTGGAGCTGCAGATTTTATTTATGAATGGAGCCATTTGGGGAGGCTGCCTTAGCCGGCAGCCAGTACTTACATTTTTTTTTCTTCCTTAAGTGCCAGCTGGGCTCCTTACTTTCCTTTCTAGCCAGTAGCTAATTCTTAAAGGGGAAGTGCCTTTTTAAGCTAGTTCACTCAGCAGCTTGTCTTTTCTGTCTCTGGAGGCCTTTCCTTGTTTGATCAATATATGGAAGAGGGAAAATATGGGGGGGTTCAAATTCTTCCTTCAGAAGGAGATGGGAATGAGAAAAAGGGAGGGAGGGAAGGAAGTCCTGCCTTAGCACTTGGCCACCAGCAGCTCTGCCATTGACTTTGCTTGTCAAAAGGTTGCAGAAGGGGATCACATGACCCTGGGACACTGTGACCATCATAAATATGAATCAGTTGCCAAGCATCCAAATATAAACCACATGACCCTGTTGCTGCAATGGTCATAAGTTTGAAAAATGGTCATAAGTCATTTCAGTGCAATTGCAACTTTGAACAGGTTGTTTTTTTTGTCACCAAGTTTTTGACACCTTGCTAGGTGGTACTCGAATATTGCCATATCCTAAAAGTGGTACAATCGGTAAAAAGGTTGAAAAGCCCTGGACTAGAAGACCTCCAAGGTCCCTTCCAACTCTATTATTCTATGCTCTAGTCAACACAAGCCAACTGCCACCTCTCTAAATAAGTTAGCACCAATCAACTACTCTAAATTTCCTTATTAATGCTGATCAGAGCACTTAGTCTACCCCAACCAGTTTGCAAGCATTAAGGCAGTGTGTCTCAGCCACAGCAACTTTAAGCTATGAGGCTCTGATGCTAAGAAAAGTGGAAGGAAAGAGAATAGGAAGATCAGAGTGGACTCATTTACAGTGGTGAGGCTGTCAGCGCTGTCACCATTGGAAGATAGAATAGAATAACAGAGTTGGAAGGGACTTTGGAGGTCTTCTAGTCCAACCCCCTGCTCAGGCAGGAAATCCTGTACCATTTCAGAGAAATGGTTGTCCAATCTCTTCTTACAAATTTCCGGAGGCAGGTTGTTCCACTGATTAATTGTTCTAACTGCCAGGAAATTTCTCCTTAATTCCAGGTTGCTTCTCTCCTTGATTAGTTTCCATCCGTTGCTTCTTCTCCTGCCTTCAGGTGCTTTGGAGAATAGCTTGACTCCCTCTTCTTTGTGGCAGCCCCTGAGATATTGGAAGACTGCTATCATGTCACCCCTAATCCTTCTCTTCATGACATGACCCCAGGAACACTACAACACTCATAAATGCGAGTCAGTTGCCAAGCGTCTCCATTTTGATCATGTGATTATGGGGATGCTGCAGCAGTGAAAAACGGCCGTAAGTCACTTTTTTCAGTGGTGTTGTAACTTTGAACGGTCACTAAATGAACTGTTAGGTCAAGACTACCTATAAAAATCTACAATGTCACTAAATCCATCGTGTTCATAAAAATATACAGACAAGTAAGTTCCTTGCGTAAGTTTTCCGTACAGTTTCTCACCAACCACCCATCTATTAAACTGAGGCATATTTCAATAGAGCTTCTCAAGTTCTGTCAACTTGGATTGTATGCGGCGTTCACGTACCAACGCAAAAACCAAAACAGGTGAGAATTTAGTGTTTTATTAAGTTTCAATCCAGTAAAACATTACAGAGCACCCTCAATATCTTGATTTTTTTTTCTTAAAAAAAAAAGAGGAAAAACTCCAGAAAGAAAATTTACCCACATTTATTCCATTTCCCCCATTTTTCTCCTTTTCGTGTTCTTTTCGTGTGTAATTAACTGGCATCTTTCCGTATGCTTGTAACCATTTATTAGGGGGAAGAAAACACTTATTTACAAACCAAGATAGTTATAAAGCATCCTGACCACATTTTTAGTCCTTTTATGCCCTTAAAAAATTCATTTAATAATAATAATAATAATAATAAAGTAAGGAATAAAAAGTTATATATATATATATATATATTAGCCACAAAGCACATGAGGCATCCGATCAGATTCAGGTAAGAATCTCATAGAATTCTCCCTCCACCCGATATTTTTGTTTACACCCACATTTAAACACCTTGCACAATTGTTTTTTCACACTTGGGCGAGAAAGGATAGGGCGTCCCCATCCAAGAATTGCTGGATTCCAAACTCCTATTGCCAGGTGTGGAGAATGGATTTACCATCTAACTGCACCATGGATAAGAGTTTTCGTTCCTGATCTCAACGTGGATTCTTCTGGATTTCTCCCAGGCGCTTTAAGTGCAATTGTTGTATGGTTCCGTAGGACTTCACAAGCATGCAACGTGTTGCTTTTGTCAGTGCCTTTGGAACTCCTGGCCACATGGAGAAAGCCTGTTTAAAGTATCCTTGGCTGTTGGAATCAAAGCTTCTGGGCTCAACATTTCTGCCCGTTGAAAGATGTGACTCTAAAATCGAGGTGCTGATCACAGCCAGGGAAGATCTACGGTTGCACTGTAAATATCTAAGCCTTTGTGTGTCTCCACCTGTGGAACTTTAAGGTACCTGCACTTCAATTCCCAGAATTCCCATCAGCAGGGTTGACTGGGGAAAACTGGGAAATGGAGCCCAGACACCTTAATGTCGCCATAGTTGAGAAACATTGGTGTAGGCCAGGGGTAGGCAACCATGGCTCTTTTATGACTCGTGGACTTCCAACTCCCAGAATTCCTGAGCCAGCATGGCTCAGCTTGGAAACCTCTCCCTGTCCCCTCAGCATGGCTGGCTCAGGAATTCTGGGAGTTGAAGTCCACGAGTCATAAAGCGGCCTAGGCCTAGGAACTCGAGGGGTAGGCAAACCTTGCTCTTTTATGACTAGTGGGACTTCAACTCCCATGAATTCCTGAGCCAGCATGGCTCAGCTTGGAAACCTCTCTCTGTCCCCTCAGCATGGCTGGCTCAGGAATTCTGGGAGTTGAAGTCCACGAGTCATAAAAGAGCCAAGGTTGCCTACCCCTGGTGTAGGCCGTGTTCTGCTAGGAGGAACATGTAGCTCAACCTGGAATGGGCTTCCTCAAATTTTAAAAACTTAAGTTTTGCTTTTAATTCTACACTTGGCGGGAGGGGAGAAACCCTCTTTTTTTCCCCTCCTTTGACCTTCACCAAAACCAAAAACCTGCGCCGAAGTGCCACTGGACCAGATTAAAAAAACATCCCACGGGCCCACAGTCCCATGGAATGGAGACCACCATCAACTAGATGGTCCCATGAAAGGGACACCCAGCCCAGGATCACCCACCAAACATGGATGATATCTTTGCATCTTTTTGCAAAAGTCGAGTCCTTTTTTTTTTAATAACAGTGACCTGAAATTGCTGCTGGTTCCCATAAAAGTTTTTTTTGTTTTTTAAAGTTAAATAAACTTAAAAAGTGCATCTCTCTCTCTCTCTCTCTCTTTTAAAGAAAAAAGTAAAACAAATGTTTCCTTGCACTAGCAAAGGTTTCTCAAGTAGAAACGTTGGACGTGGAGGGTTAAGGATTCAGGGGGGACCTTATTGAAAAGCTTCCTTTTTTTTCCAAGATGGCGGCTAATTCCGTAGCTTCCTACCAATCTACCTCAACCGAAAAGATGCTTTTCAAGCGTCCTGCAACCGTCCACAGCGAGACAAGCAAGGGATGTCTCTTCCAGAGGTTCCTTCTCGCCTCCCCACCGAGAAACACCTGCCAATAATATTCAGGCCCCCGTTTCAAACTCCCCTTCTCAACCAGCCAGGATCCATCCTGCTGTCGCCCCGAGGCTCATCCTTGCTTTTCAAATGATAAAAACCTTTAAAGCAGGATCCCATTCTTTTAGCACCTAGTTTGTGAACGCCCAAAGAGTTCAGATTCCCGTTTTTCTGAGCTGGGAGAAAAGCAAAAGCCGTATTCCCCAATCCACACAAATGATTCAGCCCTTCTTATGTCCCGAAGCGCTCGGCTAAATCAGATTTTCTTCTGTCCCCCGCCCCCCCCCCATGGAAAGAGGGTCGCTCAAGTCAATTTCTTTTGCGGATATCATCCATGTACGTATTATACACACCCGGATATAACCCGACACACACACACACACACACACACACGCAAACACACGTAGGAGAGACACTCACACCAAGAGACGGGAAAGAGACAGGTTCCTTCAAAACTCCTGCAGCTCAGGAATATTAGAGTAGAGATTGAGCGTCTCTGGGTTAGAAAAGATATCCCGCTTGGCCACGTCCTTGCCGGCGATGATCTGTTTGACGGCCACTTCCACCTTCTTTCCGCTGATGGTGTACTGGGAGAGGAGGAGAAGTTGGAGAGAGCAGAAGAAAGAAGACAATGAAAGGAGGGGTTTCCAAGGTTCGCCTCAAAGGCCGTCGGTAAAAGGGCCCTGCAGCTGGACCAAGTTAACGATCTAAACCAGGGTTTTTCCAAAGCCTGGCTACTTTTTAAGATGTTTAAGTCTGCAAATCCCAGACTTCTGCAGCCGCCATTCCTGCTGGGGAGTTGCGAGTTGACGTTCACGCAAGGCAGCCAAGGTTTAAGAATTTTAAAGCCCGAGGTTATTTCCCTTCCTCCCTCCCTTCTTCTCTCTCTTCCTTCCTATTTCTCTCCTTTCCTTTTCCTTTCTTTTCTCTTGCCCTCCCTCCCCCCTTCCTTTTCTGTCTCTACTTCTCTCCTCCCTTCCTCTCACCCTCCCTCTCTTCTTCCTTTCCTTCCTTTTCTCTCTCCTCCCTTATTTCTCTCCTTCTCTCCTTCCTGGTTGACTATAATAATTGATTATTATTCCAAGGTGGTCTTTCTTTCTTTCCTTCTTTCTTTCTTGCTTGCTTTTTCTTCCTTTTCTTTCTTTCTTTCCTCTTTCTTTCTGTCCGTCTTTCTTTCTCTTTCCTTCCTTCTGCTTCTCTTCCTTCCTCTTCCCTCCCTTCCTTTCTCTCTTCCTTTTTCTTCCTTCCTTTCCTTCCTTCCTATTCTTCGTTCCTTTCTTCCTTCATCTCTCTCCCTTCCTATTTCCTTCCTTCCTTCTTTCTTTCTTCCTCTCTTCTTTTTCTTCCTTTCCTTCCTTCCTATTCTTCGTTCCTTTCTTCCTTCATCTCTCTCCCTTCCTATTTCCTTCCTTCCTTCTTTCTTCTCTTTCTTCCTCTCTTCTTTTTCTTCCTTTCCTTTCCTTCCTATTCTTCGTTCCTTTCTTCCTTCATCTCTCCCTTCCTATTTCCTTCCTTCCTTTCTTCTTTTTCTTCCTCTCTTTTTCTTCCTTTCCTTCCTTCCTATTCTTCCTCCTTTCTTACTTCCTCTCTCCCTTCCTATTTCCTTCCTTCCTTCTTTCTTCTCTTCCTTCCTATTCTTCGTTCCTTTCTTCCTTCATCTCTCTCCCTTCCTATTTCCTTCCTTCCTTCTTTCTTCCTTTCTTCCTCTTTTTTCTTCCTTTCCTTCCTTCCTATTCTTCATTCCTTCATCTCTCTCCCTTCCTATTTCCTTCCTTCCTTTCTTCTTTCTTTCTTCCTTTTTCCTTTCCTTCCTATTCTTCGTTCCTTCCTTCCTTCATCTCTCTCCCTTCCTATTTCCTTCCTTTCCTTCTTTCTTCTTTTCCTTCATTCTCTCACTCACCTTCCCTTCTTTCCTTCCTTCCTTCCTTTTCTCTCTCATTTATTTCTCCTGCTCTCCTCCTTCCATTCTCTCACCTACCTCCCTTCTTCCTTCCTTCCATCAACATATTTCTCCTGCAGCTTACGATGGCATTTCATGAGTGATCCACTTAAGCTTGAAGAAAAAAAATAATGAGCACCCAGGAGAAATGGGGAGAAAAAATTGTCTCCAACTGTACACAGTTTCAGCTACAAAACTGGGTTTTTGTTGTGGTGTTCAAGACTATTTTGAGCATTTTATTCCTCTTTCGATTCGGCGAATAGAACTCACTTAAAAGGCAGCTGCTTTCGGAAGGCTAAAATTAAACACCCCAAAGTCCCTCTATTTGGCACCGCTAAGAACTGTCCAAGCACTTCCCCGACAAAGGTTTATAAAACCACTACTGTTGTTTTTTTATCAGGGATTTGCTATTCTTTCTTTACAGGAGGAACAAATGAGCCTTATTGAACATGAAAGATACATGCGTATGTTGCTAAGCGACACGGGTAAACTATTTATAGCTTTCCAATCTGAATTTACAAAAAAAATTAAAAGATGGCTAAGCATGTGTGGGCACCAGAAAAATAACTGGTTGATTATAATAATTGATTATTATTTCAAGGTGGTCTTTCTTTTTTCTTTCTTTCTTTCTTTTTCTTTCTTTTTCTTTCTTTCTTTCTTTCTTTCTTTGTTTCTTTCTTTCTTTGTTTCTTTCTTTGTTTCTTTCTCTTTCCTTCCTTCCTTTTGCTTCTCTCCTTCCTTCCTCTTCCCTCCCTTCCTTCTCTCTTTCCTTCCTTCCTTCCTTTCTCTCTTCCTCCTTTCTTTTTCTTCCTTCCTTCCTTCCTCTCTTCCTTCCTTCCTTTTCATTCATTCATTCATTCATTTAGAGGAGGGGAGGGGAGGGGAGAAGAAATTAAGAACGTACCGGAATCCCTTCCGTTTCCAGAATAATGCTGGGCACGTGCCGAGCCGAAAGGGCCACCCGGATCGCTTCCCTGATTCGCTTCACCAGATCGGGACTGAACTCGTGGTTGGTGGCCATCTTCAAGAAGAGAACCACTCTTTCCTCACCGTCTTTGTTGTACTGTGGGACGCAGAGGCTGTCGGAAACCTCCTCGAATGCTTCCACTGAAGGAGAAACGAGGTGATGGGTAAAGCATCTGAATCCCGGGAACCCCAGCAGATAATTCTGAAAACGTTTGACCCCAAGAATGGATGGTCTAGCCTGGTGTTCCTCAACCTGGTGTTCTGAAGACCTCATCATGTTGGAGAAGCCCATGTGTGGTGCACTGATGTTGAGAAAGTCCACCTTGTGGTGTGTAATGAATGGTCTTCTCCAACGAGTTGGAGTCTTCTCCAACGAGTTGGAGTCTTCTCCAACGAATTTAGGGAATTGCTTGCCCACTGAACACTGAAGTTGAGGCAGTCCATCTTGGAGTGTCTAATGGATTATCTTCTCCAATCTGCTGTTTTCCAACGTTTTAGAAATTGGACACGCTCAGCAACCCAACACTTGGCCATAATAGGGCAAGAATGATTGGAAATGTACCTTAATGCTAAGCCAAATCTTCTCTCTTCACAAAGCTATATAAGACAGGATTCTTTAAGAGATCCCAAAGGTGCTTTTTCAGGAGGCAACTGGACTTTCTTGTTTTTCTTTGCAGACGTGTCGCTTCTCATCCAAGAAGCTTCTTCAGCTCTGACTGGATGGTGGGGAATGGAAGGATTTATATCCAGTTAGAGCTGAAGAAGCTTCTTGGGTGAAGTGAAACATCTTCAAAGAAAACCGTTGGAACAAACCATGACCTGGATGACTGAGAAGCTCCATAGACATTTAGAGATTCTTAAGAGGATTTTCACAAGACGTCCTTGACTTGCAACCCACTCATTAGCAACAATTTGAATTAATAACAGCCTCTGAAAAAAATCAGTTACAACCTAAATTCTAATTTACAACTCTGACCTGATCGCAATTCAGCAGCTGGGCAACCAACTCGCTTTTACAACCAGTTGCAACATCCTACTCTCACATAATCACGATTTGCAATGTTTTTTGCCAATTTTCAGCAAAAACACACACTATTGGTTAGGCTGAATTCACACCTATGATCACATGACTTGACTTATGACAGCGGTAAAATGGTTGCAACATCGAATCTGGTCATATGCTGACGCTATTCCTGATTGCAATGACTTACAGTAGAAATTCCACTTGCGACTGTGGTCGTAAGTCAAGGACTATTGTAAAAAATAGAATGGATAGGGTGAAAAAAAGAAGCATTATCTTCCTTGGAAAAAGGCTGAAATATTTGGAGAAGGTTCACAGGACTGAGCCATAATAATAATGACAATGATAATGATGATAATAATGATGATGATGATGATGATGATGATAATAATAATGCAGCTTCCTGCAATAACTCCAGCAATGCTACAAAAAACTGCGCTACTCGGAACATCTTACATTTTAAGGAGGTACCTGGTTGATACCTAGGATGCTGGCAGCAACCCGTGTCAACCATCAGCGCCAGCCAATTTGAATGTTCAGTTGACTGAGGTTCACGTCTAATGAATAATAATAATAATAATAATGAAAAGAAGAAACAGGGGAGACGAGATAGCAGTGTTCAAGTATCTGAGGGGCTGCCACAAGGCAGAGGGGGCCAGATTGTTCTCCAAAGCACCAGATGGAAGGACAAGAAACAATGGTTGGAAACTGATCAAAGAGAGAAGCAACCTGGAATTAAGGAGAAGCTTCCTGACAGTGAGGACAATCAACCAGTGGAACAGCTTACCCCCAGAAATCGTGGGTGCTCTATCACTGGAGATTTTTTAAGAAGAGACTAGACAATCACCTGTCTGAGATGGTATAGGTTCTCCTGCTTGAGCAGGCGGCTGGACTAGAAGACCTCCAAGGTCCCTTCCAGTTCTATTCTATTCTATTCTATTCTATTCTATTCTATTCTATTCCCTATTCTATTCTATTCTATTCTATTCATAATAATAACAATAACAACAACAGCTTCCATCTTGCAACGATATCTGTAACACCCTCAAACACCCACATCTGCCTATCCCAGGTCCTTGGGATGGACTCGATAGGTAGACAAAAATGCCAAATCCAGTCTGAACATCTGGCTGACTGTCCGATGATCAATGATAATAATAATAATAAAAATATCATATCTCTTGTGATCCAAATGAAGATATCCACTGGGTTTTCAAGGAAATCAGAACCAATGTGGTACAGCTTAACCTGCTTCTCTCTTCCAGCCCTCTTGTAGGAGGGTCTTTGGGGGGGGGAAGAAGACAAAAAGCTGCTTCAGGGAAATAAAAAGATGAGGAAAAAATCCAGAAGAGTGGGGGGGGGGGAAGGCCTTTGAAACTGCTCCCACAGAGGGGAGAATTCAAACCAAACAGTACTTTGATTCACTTGATCACGATCCATCCCGGCCCGCTGACAACCTCTTTGTGCCCGCCCAAGAGTTATGGCTGCAACGCGCAGCGAAAGGACGATGCACAGTGGTCCTGTGTGGCTGGCTCTTCCTTGGGGGGACAGCCCAGCACCACTTGGGGGAAGCTCAGACTAGCCGTTCAGAGGGCTTTGTGAAAAAACGCAGGATGGAGCCGTTGCAATGGCGCCACTCGGGACAAGAAGAGCTGCAGATCTCCAGCAGTGAAAACCGTGGCAGCATCCATAAGGTCTGTTTTAAGTCCGTGCCCACAGCGCCCTCAGGATGAGGCCCAGCCAAGAGATTCATCTCAGCCCAAACCTTAAGACACAGGTAGACCTCAACTTACGACTTGCTAAGCCAGGCAGATAGAAGAGAGAATTCTTCATTGGCCAAGTGCGATGGGACATACGCAAGGAATTTGTCTGCGGTGCGTACGTTCTCAGTGCACACACAAGCGATAATCAGGATCCTAAAGCTCTGCCCCCATTTTGCGACCTTCCTTGCCGCAGTTGTTAAGTGAATCACCGCCCGTTGTTAAGTTAGCAAAATGCGGTTGTTAAGTGAATCTGGCTCACCCAGGGACTTGGCTTGCCAAGAAGGTCGCAGAAGAGGATCACTTGAACCCAGGATACTGCCACCGTCGTAAATACATGCCCGTGGCCAAACATCCCAGTTTTGATCACGTGACCATGGGGATGCTGCCACGGTCGTAAGTGTGAAAAACAGGGATAAGTCATGTTTTTCAGTGCGGGTGTAACTTTGAACTGTCGCTAAACAAATGCATGTCAAGGGCTATTTGTAATCATGTCCTGATTCTGTGTGATACAACTGGGGACAAATAGAAAGCAAGATTTGGTGATTGGTTTCTAGGAAGTAACATTTCTGTATTCACTGAGAGTCACTGAGACTGAGTTGGGCAGCCCTATAAATTTTCTTAAATAAATCAATCAAAATAGAGCCGGAAGGGACCTTAGAGGTCTTCTAGTCCAGCCCCTTGCCCAAGCAAGAGACCCTATACCATTCCAGATAAGTGAAAGTCCAGTCTCTTCTTTAAAAGCCTCCAGTGATGGAGTGTCCATGATTTCTGAAGGCAAAGCTGTTCCACTGGTTAATTGTCCTCACTGTCAGGAAGTTTATCCTTAATTCCAGTTTGCTTGTCTCCTTGATAAGTTTCCATCTTTTGCCCTTCCTTCCTTCCTTCCTTCCTTCCTTCCTTCCTTCCTTCCTTAATTCCTTCCTTCCTTCCTTCCTTCCTTCCTTCCTCCCTCCCTCCCTCCCTCCCTCCCTCAATTCCAGTTTGCTTCTCTCCTTGATCAGTTTCCATCCTTTGCATCTTGTCTTGCCTTCTGGTGCTTTGGAAAATAAGTTGACCCCCTCTTCTTTGTGGCAGCCCCTCAAATACTGGAACACTGCTATCATGTCACCCTTAGTCCTTCTATCTTTTATTTACTTAGAAAATTTATATTGCCGCCTACTCGCCCACGATATACAAATAAATACATAAACAACCCTGTCTCCTGACCTCAAGAGGGCTGGCAGATACAGAAATCAAACTCCACTTACCAATGTTATAGATCTCCGAACTGCCAAACCTCACTCCGCTCGGATTCAGGGTGCCGTCGCTGGAAAAAAGGGGCGAGCAGAAAAGAATCATTAAAGGATCGTCAAGGTTTCGCAAACTGGCCACACGGATGCCACCCCCTTGCTTCGCAAGAAGCCCCCCCCCCCCCGGGTTAAATGTGCTCCCACCACAAGTCCCCAATCCTTAGGAAAAGATTTAATCGCCTTCCCCAAAGTTGAGGACTACAGGGAGTCCTCAACTGTTAAGTCAGGTCATCCATTATTCTAACAAAAAAAAATATATATCGCAAACCACAGTCACTACCGGATCACGGGACTTTACAACCGGTCATAAATGTGAGCCGCTTGCCAAGCGCCAAAAATGTGATCATGTGACCAGGGGAGGTGACATTTTTATGATGGTCAGAAGTGCCATCATTTTGAGGTGCTTTAACGATCAAAAGGTCATCAAACAACCAGTTGTAACCTGAGGACTATCTGTATTTAATTCAGATTCACCACCCTTAGAGCTCAGGTTTATACAAGTTTCAATCCTAGTTTGCAGAGGGCTTTTAACAGCCTTCTCTAGATCGTTCAGACTGAAAATTCAAGTTTCACCACAAAAATGGAAAGCAAATGAAAGAAAGAGAAGGATGTGTATAAAGGTTATGTAAAGGTGAATAGGATGTAGATAAGCTCAAAACCTATTGATGAAAGTAATAAACAGGCCTATGTGGAACGTCAGTAACAAAAATTATTAGTTTAAGCACGAGATAGCAGACACAAAGAGGAAGAGAGGAAGCATCAAACACTGAAATAAAAAGAAATTATGATCACTACTTAAAAAAATTGAAAACTAGCAGAAAGGAAGGATATTATATTGTATTATAAATGTGTTGATATAGAGGGTGAGAAGTTAAACAGATAAGATGTGTATTTTGAACATTAGATCTTGTGAGGAATGGTGATAGAGGAACTGGAGGTATATTAAAAATCTTGGGAGTGATAAATATGAAATGTTAAATTTAAATGTTAGCGGAAATTAAAACTGGAAAAATTTATTAGGTCAATGATTGTCTAAAAGATTGTATGCTAAAACAACTAGAATATATATAAACTAAAAACCATCGATATATGTAGTAAGAAAGTTATTTTTTATGTGATTGATAGAATAAAACTTGTTTTAAATCTACAAATAGACAGTATATATGAAGGGAAAAAGAGAGGAAATGTTTATGGTAGCAATTTGAAATCTGTACTAATGATATTTGTATGTAATTGAATTACTACTACCCAACCGCCACGTTGCTTTTCAAATATGTGGCGGTTGGGTAGTAGTAATTCAATTACATACAAATATCATTAGTACAGATTTCAATTTGTAAAAGAAAGAAAGAAAGAAAGAAAGAAAGAAAGAAAGAAAGAAAGAAAGAAAGAAAGAAAGAAAGAAAGAAAGAAAGAAAGAAAGAAAGAAAGAAAGAAAGAAAGAAAGAAGGAAGGAAGGAAGGAAGGAAGGAAGGAAGGAAGGAAGGAAGGAAGGAAGGAAGGAAGGGCTAAGAAGATAGGAAGGAAGGAAGGAAGGAAGGAAGGACGGAAGGAAGGAAGGGAGGAGGGAGGAGGGAAGAAAGAAAGAAAAAGAAAGAAAGAAAGAAAGAAAAAGAAAGAAAGAAAGAAGGAAAGAAAAAGAAAGGAAGGAAGGAAGGAAGGAAGGAAGGAAGGAAGGAAGGAAGGAAGGAAGGAAGGAAGGAAGGAAGGAAGGAAGGAAGGAAGGAAGGAAGGAAGGAAGAGAAGGATCTATATCAATCTCCTCCGGCCACACTATCCTGAATTGCACCTTAGATTTTTTTCCCTCCAATCTCAAATTGCCAGGAATTGAACCTGGAACTTTCTGCGGCCAAAGAAGGAATCCTGTCTCCGCTCTACGACTGATCCCTGGTCCCTCATCCTTCCTTGAACCCACCGTCAGCCAGACTGGGATCCAGATAGAAGTTTATCTATCCAGATTGTCTTAGTGGACAATCAATTAAACATGAGCCAATATTGTACGGCCGCAGCCAAAAAAGCCAATGCAATCCTAGTTTGCATTAACAGAGGGATTCAATCAATACCACTCTATAAAGCCTTAGTAAGACCACCAGTTTTGGTCTCCACACTGTAAAAAAGATGTTGAGACTCTAGAAAGAGTGCAGAGAAGAGCAACAAAGATGATTAAGGGACTGGAGGCTGAAACATACGAAGAACAGTTACAGGAACTGGGCATGGCTAGTCCAGTGAAGAGAAGGACCAGGGGAGACATGCTAGCAGTGTTCCAGTATTTGAGGGGCTGTCACAGAGAGGAGAGGGTCAACCTATTTTCCAAGGCCGGACAAGGAATAACGGATGGAAACTGATCAAGGAGAGATTCAACCTAGAAATTTCCTGACGGTGAGAACAACTTCAGGAGTTGTAGGAGCTTCATCACTGGAGGCTTTCAAGAAGAGACTGGACAGCCATCTGTCAGAAATGGCGTAGGGTCCCCTGCTTGGGCGGGGGGTTGGACTAGATGACCTACAAGGTCCCTTCCAACTCTGGTTATTCTATTCTGTTCTGTTTTCCAATGGACAAACTCACCTGCGCCCCAGCATGATGATCCCGCCCGTCTGAGGGTTAATTTTGCAGTAGTCTCCGTGGGCCCAAACACCTGTCCAGGGGGGAAAAAAAAACACCACAAGGTAGTCAACCAAATCTCCACAAAAACATTTTTTTTAAGCACCACCAGGTCACGGTCTTGCAGCCTTTTGAAGAACTGCACGCTCGGCTTGCGTGTGTCGGAAGAGACAAAAGAGGAGAGCTGTGTGGACAAGTGCGCCAGAAAAACCTGTGAGACTTCCCCAGCTTTGCTTTTCAGATGTTTGCAACCGGCCACACCATCACCGCCTCCGGAGCTGCCAGCCTCTCTTTTTTTTGCACCGCAAAATAAAACCGGCTGGAAACCAGCAGCTTGCTTCAGAAGCCAGAAAAGTGTTAAGAGAGAAAGGAATGACACACAAAAAAAAAACCCCTCTCCCCTTTTGCTGGCAGAGCGAAACAAAATCAGTCAAAGTCAAATAGAGAGAAGGATCTGTCAGATTGGCAATTCTCTAGGCAAATATTGGTCCTCACAGCAATACTTGGTGTGCTCAAATATTAGTTTACTGTAACACTAGGAAGGCCAAAAAGCAAATACACACACATATACACGCGCACAGTCTCAGCTTGAAGAGTATGGCTCTCTCGCCACATACCTGGAAATCTGGAAAAATACGCCTTCCGGTATTTGCTTCGGTTTTCGTCGTTCCAAAAATGTGTCGGTTGACAAGGGATTGGTTTGGTGCAAACCAGCTCGCCACTCTCTCCCCAAACAGGCTCCCCTGGTTGAAGAATCAAATAAAAAGGTTATTTCTCCTCCCCCTAGTTTGCTTAACTGATTATGTACTGCTCAGGTGACCCTAAGGACACAGGTAAACCTCTAAATGGCCTCAATGACCCTCTAAAAGAAGGCAAATGACCAGCTGTCTGCAAGGAATATAAATCCTTCTATTCCCCACCATCTCATCCAAGCTTCTTGGATGAGAAGCGAAACATCTTCCAAGAAAAAACAAGAAACTCCAGTTGCCTCCTGAAAAAGCACCTTTGGGACACCCATTCCCTTCTAGAACTGATGATGTCACCTATCTGGGTCACGAAACGTCTGCAAGGAAACAGTCAAGAGGTGCTGATGGCCATCAAACAGGTCCAGCTCCTGTGGACAAACCACCAAATACAGATTGGCCGAGACCTGGCTTAAAAACAGCAACTGTGAGAGGGACCTTGGAGTCCTAGTGGACGATCACTTAACCATGAGCCAGCAGTGTGCAGCAGCGGCAGCCAAAAAAGCTAATACAATCCTGGGTTGTATAAACAGAGGCATAAAATCAAGATCACGCGAAGTATTAGTACCGCTTTATAAAACTCTAGTCAGACCACACCTGGAATACTGCAACCAATTTTGGTCACCATATCACAAAAAAGATGTCGAGACTTTGGAAAAAATTCAGAGAAGAGCAACTAAGATGATCCAAGGCCTGGAGACTAAAACATACGAAGAACAGCTGCAGGACTTGGGTTTGGCTAGTCTAAAGGAAAGAAGAAACAGGGGAGACATGATAGCAGTGTTCCAGTATTTTAGGGGCTGCCACAAGGCAGAGGGGGTCAGGTTGTTCACCAGAGCACCAGAGGGAAGGATGAGAAACAATGGTTGGAAACTGACCAAAGAGAGAAGCAACCTGGAATTAAGGAGAAACTTCCTTACAGTGAGGACAATTAACCAGTGGAACAGCTGGCCTTCAGAAATTGTGGGCACTCCATCACTGGAGATTTTTAAGAAGAGACTAGACATTCACCTGTCTGAGACGGTATAGGTTCTCCTGCTTGAGCAGGGGGCTGGACTAGAAGACCTCCAAGGTCCCTTCCAGCTCTATTCTATTCTATTCTATTCTATTCTATTCTATTCTATTCTATTCTATTCTATTCTATTTTATTTTATTTTATTTTATTTTATTCTATTCTATTCTATTCTATTCTATTCTATTCTATTCTATTCTAATTATCTCGGCAAAATAGACAGAGCAATTCCCCATTTGAGTAATGATCCTTAGTTGTTCCTAACAATTTGTTCCACTTTCACTGTTCTGACTTGGAGCAAACCATCATGGAGATGTCCAGGAAGGTGAGGTGGCTAGTCTAACAGACCTACCTTGCTCATTCCACGCTTCTACCGCCATTGCAAGATTCCGCGCCTGGATCTCGCCTTTGTAAACCGGAATGGTCACGTTATGACCCATGAAACACGAAACTATATCGGTGCCTCCTACAATCAGAGAGACGGAGAAAATGTTGCCGGGACAGCTCCCCCAAAAGGGTCAAAATTCCTACGTTCAATAAGCAAATCGTGGAGGAAGCATCTGGAAAAGTCTGCCTAAATGATCCCAGGTGGCCCGCGAGTCATAGCTAGCTTCTACACCTTGTGTCTAATGACATGTCCAGCGGAGAACGTTAAGCTGGTTAGAAAGCTCAACACTTAGACCAGGGGTCTTCAGACTCGGCCCTTTTATGACTCATGGACTTCAACTCCCAGAATTCCTCAGCCAGCGTGCCTGGCTGAGGAGTTGTGGGAGTTGAAGTCCATGAGTCACAAAAGGGCCGAGTTTGAAGACCCCTGACGTAGACCCAAGGTGGGTTCAATGTTTACCAAGAACCTCATAACAGCCAGAGGGGTGTGGGACTAAGGGTGGAGACATCCAGATTTCAGTTTTATCTTCAATCGTGGAAGTCCACTTGGTGACTTGGGGCCACCTCCTCTCTCTCAGACAAGAACCAGCCTGGGATCATGAGGAAGGTGCTGTCCTGGCTAGGATGAGACCCTGGTTCCCTACAAAGTGATCTGGGGCCAGTCGCTATCACCCAACATTGGAAGGGTCTCCAATAACTTGAATTCCAGTAGCATGCTCCTATTGAATTTGAGCCATGGAGTAATGAATTATTCTAGCCACCTAAGCTTGCCCAAAAAGTGAAGCGTCAACTAACCACCTTCAGATGTTGCATTGGTCTCTCCAGAGGCATCTTTGAGCCCGTCACTCACTCCCAGCCTGACCTACTTCACAGGTTTGTGGGACAAAATTAAAGGCAGACTATCAGTCTCATCTGATAAAGAACACGGCTGAGTGTCAACTTTGAATGAGCGTGGCTGTGGCCATTTTCCTTTCTCATTTTTTAGCTGACACACTCAGCAAGGAGGGAGGCGGGTTGTGGGTGTTTGGCTAATCAAAACAAACTTTCTCTCGGGCTTTCTCTGGTGGGAACCAAGGTCTGCGGGCTGGGCGTGCCAAGAAAAGCCCGCCAACAAGCTGTATGGAGAAACGTAGTTGTCTGCATAGACTTGGGGCTGGGATTTTCTAACTTGGCACTGGGGAATCGTTATGTGTCTCTTCAGTCTTGGGTTTCACTTTCGAAGCACCGATGCATGGTAACAATAAACACGTTCTTTGAGGAATTAGCAAGCCTCGGGAGTTCTGCTTCATTTGTCTTTGTCTGTCGGAACCATGACACTGAGCTAATTTAGGTAAATTCAAAGCGGGCTAGATGGCCCGCTTGTCCTTCTCCGCTTGTATTTGCACAAGCCTCTCACAATACAGCTTTTTGGGGTACCTGAAATGGAGCCCAGGAGGACACTGCTCTTGATGTGCTGGTAGACGTACTCGTAACTTTGACTTTTGAGGGGAGACCCGGTTGACAAGATGGTGTGGAGGGTCTGAAGGTTGTGGGTTTCACCTTGAGAAGAAGACATCACAGATGTAAATCCTGGCTCACCCTCCCTCCCTCCATTTCAACAGTGTTGTGAGGCTTCAAGAGCAGCACATTTTAAGAAGAGACTGGACAGTCACTTGTCTGAGATGGTATAGGTTCTCCTGCTTGAGCGGGGGGGGCTGGACTAGAAGACCTCCAAGGTCCCTTCCAGTTCTATTCTATTCTATTCTATTCTATTCTATTCTATTCTATTCTATTCTATTCTATTCTATTCTATTCTACAATTATTCTATTCTATCTGTTCTATTCTATTCCATTCTACAATTATTCTATTCTATTCTATTCTAATTCTATTCTATTCTGCTCTATTCCATTCTATTCTACAATTATTCTATTCTATTCTACAATTATTCTATCTGTTCTATTCTATTCTACAATTATTCTATTCTATTCCATTCCATTCTACAATTATTCTGTTCTATTCTATTCTATTATTATTCTATTCTATTCTGCTCTATTCCATTCTATTCTACAATTATTCTATTCTATTCTATTCTACAATTATTCTATTCTATCTGTTCTATTCTATTCTATTCTACAATTATTCTATTCTATTCTATTCTATTCTATTCCATTCCACAATTATTCTGTTCTGTTCTGTTCTATTCTGTTCTGTTCTATTCTATTATTCTATTCTATTCTGCTCTATTCTATTCTATTCTGCTCTATTCTATTCTATTCCATTCTATTCTACAATTATTCTATTCTATTCTATTCTATTCTATTCTATTCTATTCTACAATTATTCTATTCTGTTCTATTCTATTCTATTCTACAATTATTCTATTCTATTCCATTCCATTCTACAATTATTCTGTTCTATTCTATTCTATTCTTATTCTATTCTTATTCTATTCTTATTCTATTCTTATTCTATTCTGCTCTATTCTGCTCTATTCCATTCTATTCTACAATTATTATATTCTATCTGTTCTATTCTATTCTATTCTACAATTATTCTATTCTATTCCATTCCATTCCATTCTTATTCTATTCTATTCTGCTCTATTCTATTCTATTCCATTCTATTCCACAATTATTCTATTCTATCTGTTCTATTCTATTCTATTCTATTCTACAATTATTCTATTCTATTCCATTCCATTCTACAATTATTCTATTCTATTCTATTCTATTCTATTCTATTCTATTCTATTCTATTCTATTCTTTGTTGTGATGGGGCTGATCTGGGACTTCCAAGCAAAAGTCAAACACGTTTGATGGACTCCAGATTTAACCAGGTGAAGTAGAATCAACAGTCTTGGGGAAATTCTAAACGCAGGTCAGTAGACTGAAGGAACACGAGATGTTTCTTGCCCAAAACATTTCAAAAGAAGCTCAGGTGGTGCCCACTTTACTCAAAATGTTCCACCACCCCTTCAGCAGTTCCACGGGTGTTTCAATCAATATCTTACAAGATGGTGGGAACAGCACCACGACATTCCACCATCTCAAGTCAAGTCAACCCACTTCAAGCTTCAAACCACGTCAAAGCCAGTACTCGTGTTTGAGTATATGTCTCAGAATCTTGAGCCTTGCTGACTGGTTTTCTATTTATTCAGCTAAGATCCTGGCTTGTGATAATGTAGCAACTCTTTGGAAATATTATGGGATGGAATGAGAGAAACAAGAAAAGAGTGACCCAGTTCAGTCCCTTTGGCCATAACCTGGTTACCCGGGTGCTTATGGGCCATGTGTGAATTAAGCCAAACCGTGGTTGAACAAACCACAGTTTTGTGTGATGCAAAACCCCAATGTAATACTTAAATACTTACGTGGCTTCAGATTCTTCTCTTCCAGCACCGCCAACCACTTGGCACCAGTCCCAAGGATGGTAATTCTGTGGCCAGAGAAGAACAATCCTTGTTTATGGTTTATAATCTCAGGCATGAGTTTTCCGAACAATCTCAGGAAATTAATTTCTTCTGCAAGTGAAGGATTTGCGGAGGGAAACATTCACACAAAAACACGGCCCGGTTTTACCCCAGCAAGGTATCCCACCACTTCAGATGGTCCTCCCAAGCTGCCAGTTAACTTTTTCCAAGTCTACAAGCTACACGGAGAACTCCTCTTGACAAAACGTAGCTTCTTGTACGGGGGAATGGGCCGTGGATCTAAAGCAGGGCACTTGACCATCATGTAGAGAAACCTGGTCAATTTGCAGCAAATGAAGGAAAGTTCACCTCCATCAAAAAGCAAGTCTGCTTCTGCTTCTCAAAGCTACTTCTCAGAACTGCAAATTCAGTTGAGCATGAGACCTTCTCCTAATTATCTGGGAGGTCTTCCATGTCTTCTTCTCAACCACCTCACTTATCAATACCTTGAGAGGCCCAAACCTCTGAAAACACAGCAGGGTCCATCTGAAGATGCTTAGCCAGCCTGGGCTGATGGTTCACGTACCCTACTCGATCCACCAAGTCCCACAAGACGTTGGGAGAAGGAACCAGGGGGGAGCCGTCGTACAGGACCACCGAGGCCCCCACTGCGAGGGCAGACACCAGCCAATTCCACATCATCCAACCGGTCTAGGATGAAAAGAGGACAATTGACTTCCTCCAGCTTATGTCGATCAGCTTGTCAGAAGGTCGCAAACGGGGATCCCATGACCCTGGGACACGGCAACCGTCATAAAGATGATCGCTTGACCCAGGGACACGGTAACCGTCATAAATATAATCACATGGCCTTGGGACACGGCAACCGTCATAAATATGGTCACATGACCCTGGGACACGGTAACCGTCATAAAGATGATCACATGACCCTGGGACACGCAACCATCATAAATATGATCGCATGACCCTGGGACACGGTAACTGTCATAAGTATGATCACATGGCCTGGGACACTGCAACTGGCATAAATATGATCACATGACCCTGGGACATGGCAACCGTCATAAATATGGTCACATGACCCTGGGACACGGCAACCGTCATGAGTGAGCTGCCAAGCGTCCAAATGTAGATTATGTAGAAAAAGCTGTTGCTTTTTCGTCTGTTTTTAGACCTGCAAAGACACATTTTTGCACATTTCCTAGACACCCCGTGCGCTGTTAGCCAAGCGCAACCTACGACTCATGTGCTAAGCATGATGTAATTTCCCAAGTCTCATGCAAAGCAGTGCCCCCTCCCACTCCCAGGCACAAGAACCGGCCGTCTGAATCTTCCAGAACTATCCTCTAGGACAGGGGTAGGCAACCTTGGCTCTTTTATGACTCGTGGACTTCAACTCCCAGAATTCCTGAGCCAGCATGGCTCAGCTTGGAAACCTCTCCCTTTCCCCTCAGCATGGCTGGCTCAGGAATTCTGGGAGTCGGAGTCCACACGTCTTAAAGTTGCTGAGGTGGAGAAACAATGGACTAGGCCAGGGGTAGGCAACCTTGGCTCTTTTATGACTCGTGGACTTCAACTCCCAGAATTCCTGAGCCAGCCGTGCTGAGGGGAAAGGGAGAGGTTTCCAAGCTGAGCCATGCTGGCTCAGGAATTCTGGGAGTTGAAGTCCACGAGTCATGAAGGGGCCAAAGTTGCCTACCCCTGCTCTAGGAAGCTCCCATGCTATTATACACATGTGGATGATCTGAGAATTTTAGGGGGTTAAAAATGTACTCAAAAAACTTGGATCTGGGTAGACAATCATACAGATGATCAAAGGCCTGGAGACTAAAACATACGAAGAATGATTGCAGGCTAGTCTAAAGAAAACAAGAAACGGGGTGATATGATAGCAGTATTCCAGTACTTGAGGGGCTGCCCCAAAGAAGAGGGGGTCACGTTATTCTCCAAAGCAGGACGAGAAACAACGGTTGGAAACTGACCAAAGAGAGAAGCAACCTGGAATTAAAGAAAAAGTTCCTAACAGTGGGGACAATTAACTAGTGGAACAGCTTTGCCTCCAGAAATCGCGGGCACTCCATCACTGGAAATTTTCAAGAAGAGACTGGACAGTCACTTGTCTGAAATGGTATAGGTTCTCCTGCTTGAGTAGGGGGCTGGACTAGAAGACCTCCAAGGTCCCTTCCAGCTCTATTCTATTCTATTCTATTCTATTCTATTCTATTCATTCTGAATTCTATTCTGAATTCTATTCTGAATTCTATTCTGAATTCTATTCTATTCTATTCTATTATATATTCTATTCTATTCTATTCTATTCTATTCTATTCATTCTGAATTCTATTCTGAATTCTATTCTGAATTCTATTCTATTCTATTCTATTCTATTCTAATTATATATTCTATTATATTCTATTCTATTCCCAGAGGACTACCAACAAAGTCAAGGGGAGAAACAGGATTTGCTTAACGACTGCCTGACTCGCTTAATGACTGTAGCAAAAAAAAAGATCATACGATCAGGCACGACTCACTTACTGCACACCCTGCTTAGTGTCAGACATTCCGCTCCCAATTGTCAAGGACTATCTGCATCCTGTATAATGCTCACTTTTAAGACCATCCATGGATAAACAAACTCCACAATTTTAAACCCAAACACCGTGAAGCTTCTGCCACCTGCAGTTAAGCCAATTGTGAAAATAACAACATGCAAACATCTCAAGAGCGGGCTTATCCACAGATGGGCTTATCCGCAAGCATAACGCAGTAATTGATTTTAATCTGCGTTTAATCTTGGGCTAAGCTGATCGGGTCTCCTCGGAGGCCGAGGCAGCTTTTCTTCAAGACGGGGAACACGCAACGGGCGCCTCAGAAGGATGCCTTGTTCGAAGACTTTCAACAATTTAACGTTTGCTTTTATGGAAAGAAAAAAGTCAACATAACAACATCGACAGACGATGCAAAAGAGACAATCGAGGAACAAAAGGAACAAAAAAAAAACCCCAGCATCTCTCCACCAGCCATAAGCACCCAGATCAGGATAGATTAACTCCAAGGTCACCTTCAGACGAGCAATGAAGTAAGCAATTATATCCCAATCAGGAAGCTGCCAAAAGGCCATTAGTAAACAGCCCAACCAAAGAATCCCTAAGACCACCCCCCACCCACCCAGATAGGCAAGACCCCAGAATATAAACTGACAGCAAACATCACTCTGTACTAGCCCTGATGATGTTACCTAGTTGGGTTATGAAACGTCTAGAAGAAAACCAGCAAGCTCAGAGAGCACCCAGGACCCCATAGTCAGTCAGTCAGTCAGTCAGTCAGTCCGTCAGTCCTTCCTTCCTTCCTTCCTTCCTTCCTTCCT
>JALGBA010003948.1:0-78951 GCA_023970755.1 Azemiops feae
TATATATAATTTTTATAATGCACTATAATTTTTCAATTGTCAAGGATTCAGTAAAATCAATGCTTTATAACAATTCTTTCTTTCAGGAGTCAATTGTCAACCAGTCAGAATTGCAATTCAATATATTTAGCCACCTTAAATCCTTCCTATAACGTTCCCTCTCAAAAATTAGTCATAGATCAAAGTTTTTAAACAGTTCATAAATTTAGACCACAATCAAAGTATTTCTTTTCCTTCAAACACTTTTCAATCTTATAGCTGGCCCAGTATACAATCTCTTCTTTGTTCCCTGGCAACTATCTTCTTAAAGGTTATTAGAGTTCATGGGAACAGATTTTTCTTTGTTTCTGGGTGTTGTCTTTAATGTGCTATATTCTAATTGTCCACTAGATGTCAGCAAATATTTGTTTTCCAGCTCTTTCAGACAAGAAGTTCTTATTATTATTCTTTTTTTATATAATTTCATCAAAATCCTTTAGAATATAATCTTAGCAGTTTGTTTTAGTTTCTAAGTTTGATCACATTGTAGTATTTTAAATTTAATTTCAATATGTTTGTTTCTTCCTTAAAGGTTAATTTGCTGCTTCCGTCTATGGGGGAATGAGAATGTAGTCCTCTCCCCTCACTTTTGGAGGTTTTCTTGCTTTGGGGTTCTTTCCCAGGGACTTAGTTGCAAAATAAAGGAGAGAAGATCAGATACTCTCACCAATTCCAAGCATGTTATTCACTGTTGTTCTGGTTACTGCTCTTGGACTTCGGCTGCAGATAGCTGGCATGCGGCTAGCCTTTCTCCTTTCGGGTCAGAGGTCTTCCCCTGGGTCGAAACGGAATGACTGCCACCGTTCCATTATTAGTGGGGTGCCCCTCTTCCTTTGCTGCCTCTCCGGGGTGACTTCAGACCCATTTAGTGTCCCCTGGCAGGACGAAAGCAGCCGCGGGATGCGAGATTTCGCAATCCCGCAGCCATGCGCTACGGCGCAAAAAATGGAAGTCTAACAAAGGACACTTTTGATGACAAGATTGGGGGTGGTCTGCCATTCATTAAGAATACTCTAATGTTTTCACTTCTTTTTCGTCAACTTAAAGCAACATACAGCAAACCATGCTGAAATACTGGTTTCTCCAGATGAATCAGCACATTCTCCATGGTTTGTCTTGAATTTTATAAATAGTGAGAGCAAAGTGTGATTGTTTTGGGAACTCTATCTGCTGTACCTTTCCTAATCATCCTGGAGACATGCAGCTCTTTTCTTCACTTCTCCTCCTCCTTGCTTCATCCAATGATGTTTGATGTCACCTCTTGACTATGACATTCTCCTTCTCTTTTCAATGGGATAATTATGCTGACAATATTTGTAATTTAATCTGATTTTTTTGGTACCGCAATGTTGAACATTGCCGTTCTAACCTCAGAACAGTGTAGCTCCATTGAGTTATGGTAAGTTATCATATATAGTCTGATCAGACCCCAAAATTGGACCACATGACCTAGGGTGGAAATGGTCTACCTGATGGCTGGAGGCCAAAGGAGGGGCTGGATTACACTCAGTTTCAGAGTAGAAAGCAATTGAAAAGTGAATCAGGATGGGCAAAAATTAAGGAATAATGGTTGTTGTATTTCACTGACACCCAAGAGATCCAGTTTCTATTTGATTTGTAGCCACAGCAGTCTACTTATAACTTTAACCCAACCTACCTCACAGGATTGTGAAAAAATACAGAAAATGGATCACTATGTATGTGAGTTCCTAGACAAAGATGAGCTATAGACACATGTCCATGTTTGTGTGCCAGAAAAGGGGCAAATAAAGCAATAAAAATATCCAGGCCTTTTTTCATGTACTTTAAAGTTGTTGCTTCTTTAAGATCCACGTGATGAGTTAATGCATTGCTGCTGGATAGGGAAGAGAATGAGGGATTGTAAGGGGAAACTGACACAGATCATTGAAAATGAAAATCACATAAGTGCAGAGCAGTACAGCAGCATTCAGTAGTAGTGAAACAGTCAAAATTTCCTCAAATTTCATTTATTTGGATATTATGGGTCCTGGATTTTTGATACATTCTGTAAGTTAACCCATTTGAGGTACCTTGGTTCAAAACTTTTGCCCTTTGCTGCAGTTTCATTTAGGTAAAAGTCAAGACAATGAAGAGTTTTAGTAGTATATAGATGAGAGACACAATATAATCTAAGCAATTATACTTTATTTTTTTTCTCAGATTTTCTTCAATAACATCAGAATTGTCTTGTTGGGTTAGCTCAGAGATCTAGCTGAATCAACATTTTGTTTCTAATAATAACTAACTAGGTCATGCAGGTTTTAGATAGGTTATGATAGAGATGATGACAGCTCCTTTTTTTTCCCCTGAAGCAAATGATATTTAAACTTCCATTTTACATAAAGTTTTCATAAAGATCTCAGTCATCAAAAGATTTATCATGTGGATTTTATCAAATCATCTTAAAGAAAAAAAATCATTTAAAAAAAGAAATGCCTTCTTTTGAGGTTCTAAACCTGTTGCATACAGCTCCTTGGCTGATTAATTTTGTCCCAAAGAGGAACCAATAACATTATCAAGTTTATAATAATATAAAAGGAACAGATATATTTTCCCCATAATCATAATAGAGAATAACTGCACATCAAAAAAAAAATTGTTAGAAAAAAAATCCTTCTGATGTTCTTCCTGGTATGTGACATTTCATGGATGTAATAAGGTTTAAAATATTATAAATTGAACTCTGTAAATCCTTATTATGTTTCATACTAAAGCTTCGGGTTTTATATAATACTCTTATTTCAGCAAATTCTTTGCTTTATAGACTAAAATCTAGTGATTCACATTCATAACCTAGACCATGGGAGTCAAATATACCAGGAAAAATATAAAGATAATTATCAGAATATAAAAACCTGTAAGTATATCAGGATATACTTGGGTATACAGTAAATGAACTTAGAACAGTGGTGGCAAACCTATGGCACACGTGCCAGAGGTGGCACTTAGGGCCCTCTCTGTTGGCACATGTGCCGTTGCCCCAGCAGAGTTCGCAGAGGAGCGAGCATGTGGCGTTTGGAAGCGACAGGGCAAGAAGTGAGTGAGCAAGTGGCGTTGGCCCCCCCGGGATGCCCTGGAGATGGCGAGGGACTGGCCCCGGCCACACTCACCCAGTTTGCCATGACCACTGCAGCCACACCCACCCAGTGGGCCATGCCCCCCCCCCCCTGAGGGCACCACAATGCTGATACAGCCCTGGCACTTTGCGATAAATAAGTGGGTTTTGGGTTGCAGTTTGGGCACTCGGTCTCTAAAAGGTTCGCCATCACTGACTTAGAATGTCTCCATAGTTTTTGTCAGGGAGGTAAATGATGGCTACCAGAATAAATATTTAAAGACATAGGGAAAATGTATTATAGTGATTTGCTAGTTTATACGTTTGAATATATTCTCACTTGTTATAATAGGTATCAAGCTGCTTAATAATCTCCTATTTAATTGTGCACTTGAATTGAGTTTGTAGTTTAGGTACAGTTTCTAAAATTTCTAAAAAGCTGGGAATACATCAAAATCAATATGAGAATGAAAAAGAAACATCATTGGTTCCTTTGTTTCATCAGAATCTACTTCTGAGATTCCTTATGATCTTAGTGAATCTGATGATTGTGGAAAAAATCAGAATCTGCTAACAATTTTTCTACTAACATATTTTATTAAAAAGCATAAGCTTTGATGGGGAAAAAGTATTTACATTTATCTATGACCTAATTTTTTCCATACACTTATTAAGGCAGCAAGTATTTTTACTTTATAAATTAATTTTTCATAAACTTTTTGTGTAGTTTTAGCCCCTTTTTCTAATTGCACAGAAAGAATTTCATAAAATTAATTTAGATGACATGTTATATGTTGTTACTGTAATATTCATACATTTCTTTCATCAAGTAGGCTCTAGGTCAGGGGTGTCAAACTCGCAACATCACTTTTTTTCCATTGCCGGCAATGGGTGGGCGCGGTTTCAGTATGACGCATCCGGCCTGTGGGCCAGCAATTTGACACCCCTGCTCTAAGCTTTAGATATTATAGAACTCAGATGCATGTTTACAGTATTCTTAATGTTGCATATTGCCTTTTTGTAATTTTGTCTTGAATTTTCATTTAAAAGAAATTGCTTTAAAAATCAGATTACCTAATATTCAGAGATTGAGAAACATTTTGGACACAGGAAAAATGCTTTTTCCTGCATGTAGATGTATATAGATGGGTATTAAGAAGGGAGTCTTTAGCCAATAGCCTGAAAAAATTTGCTTTTGTCCTCAGGTGGTTCATGAATTGAGCTGTTGAAATAAATGCATCATTATTACTTCTTTTCTTCGTTCATGTATATGGCTGCATAGTACATGAAGCTGCAGAAAAATTGTTTCCATTGTTTACGTGATTCTTTTAATCCCATTTTTTTTATCAGATAGTTAAAAAGTGGGGGGGAAATACCATTGATCATTATGCCACTTAATTTTTGTGGCACTAGAACAGAAATATGGGAAGGAGCTCTTTTAAGTTTCTATTGCTCAAAATGCTCAAAATGTTTGAAGTTTTCTTTCATCAGACCTCTGAGTAACAGAATATAGCACATCTGAAATGTTTTAGAGAAACTTAAAAGAAAATGTTATTTCTATTTCATGTATTTCATGTATTTCCAGTCTTTTTTTATTTGCATGGAGATAATAAAAAGCTGAGTTTACTGTCCTTTACTGGCACTGTACAGCTTTATTTAAAGTTTTTACCCTTGAATATAACTATAATTTAACTAGTAGGCACATAAACTCAAACCTAAGAATTTACCATATATCAATATTTGAAACATGAACTAGACAGCCATCTAGAGGCTTTGTTTGTTATGTTAGAAATTGTTTATATTATTAAATGTCTGTATGATACAATTGCTACAATTGTTCAAATAGGCACTTAAAGCATACTGTCTAATGAAAAAGATAAACAAAACATCAGAATAAAAATTCCCTTTAAAAAGCTATGTAGGTAATTATGGAGGAAAACAATAGTCAAGATAAAGTTTTTATATGCAGGATTTGAGTAAACTTGCCTCTTACTCAACAGGAACATTTTAAAAATTAAAAAATGTTCTGTTATTTGGGATTAAATGTAGACTTATATTTTAAGGTTTGTTTATTTAGCCTTGGCTAAGTGAAATAGGCAAGCCAAAAAAGGAGATTATGGTTTCATCTTGCAGATATTATATTCTTCAATCTTTATTTACAAAGTGCAAGAGTGATTAAACGTAAATAAAAGAGAACACTTGAGAATATATATCTAGTATAAGTCTCTTGCTTGAACAGGAGGATGAATGTTTTTTCTTGTATTTACATGAAGTAGTAGTAGACAAAATATACAACCCTAATATGTTGTTTAAAATAGACTTTCTTTTAAAATACATTACCTGTATCTAATGATATATTTATAAGTGACAATACTTAACAAGGCTACAGATTCTTAACTGCACACTTTTTCTAGCAAGAGTAGTAGTAACATAGTTATTTACCCTAACTCTCTCTTTTTAAAGACTGGGAATGTTCTTCTTTTTTCTAGCATTTTATACTTAACCATATATTTTTCTTCACTTAAAAGTCTGTGAAACCTTTTGAATTTTCAGTATTTCTGCATAAATACTGCATGACCTAAAACATGATCTGTTCTCCATAAAGTCATAAAAGTAGATAAAGAGAATCCAATTAAACAAATGAATCAAAAACATATTTGTTCATTTATTTAATATAAAAAGTGATCCAAAGCTACACATCTGTACATGGCAAAAGAATATGAACCTTTGCTTTCAGTAACTGGTGTGCTCCCCTTGAGTAGCAATAACTGCAACTAAACATTTCCAATAACTATTGATAAATCTTGCATATTAGCTTGCAGGAGTTTTAGTCCATTTCTCTGCATAGAACAGCTTCAACTCAGGGATATTCATGCATCATCTGCCTGCTTCAGGTCTATCTACAACATTTCTATAAGATTAAGTCAAGATTTTGACTTGGCTATTACAAAATATTAATTTTCTACTGCTTTAACCATTCTTTGATGGTGTAACTTGTGTCTTTTGAATCATTGTCTTGCTGCATAATCCACTTTCTCTTTTTTTTATAAAGTTTTAGTAATTTTTTTAACAGAATTAAATAGTAATCATTCAACAAAAATATGTTGTCTGAGTATCTTATTCACTAATACAAATTAAATTCCTAATCCCTAAATCTTTTCTCTAACCATTGATAAAATAGCTCCCAAGTTTGAAAATTCTGTTTCTTCTTTTTCTTTCAACCTTAAAGTAATTCTGTCCATTTCCGCAGTCTAGTATTTTTTTGATAATTTCTTCTTCTTTTGGTATTTCTTCATTCTTCCAATATTGTGCAAATATAATTCTTGCCGCTGTTATCACATGTAGAATCAAATATGTACTTTGCTTATCAAGTTTTTCTGGCATTATACCTAGTAAAAAAAATTCAGGTTTATAGTCTATGTGTTTCTCTAACATTTTTTCTAACCAAGTGTGGATTATTGTCCAATATCTCCTTGCTTTAACACATGTCCACCACATATGATAATAAGTACCTGGTTTGTGTTTACATTTCCAACATTTCTCTGACATGTTTTTAAACATTTTTGCTAATCTTATTGGTGGCAAATGCCATCTATAAAACATTTTATATAAGTTTTCTTTGTATGAAGCTGACATTGTCAATTTATAGTTTCTTTCCCACAAACTTTGCCACTTTTCTAAGTCTATATTATATCCAAAATTCTTTGCCCATACTATCTTTGTCTCTTTTACTTGTTCATGTTCCATTTTGAAATTTAATAAGAAATTGTACATTTTTTTGATTAACTTTTGATCGGAAGTTATTAATGTCTGATCAAACATAGTCTGCTCTTTATAAAATCCATACTGTTTAATATCTTTGTCATATCTGACTTGCATTTGTAAATGTGACTACCATGTTAAATTGATGCCCTGATTTTCCATCTCTTACCTGGATTTTAAGTTCCTTTCAGAATTTAGAATATCTTTGTACGTCCATATTTTATCGAGACTGACTAGATTTGGATATAGAAATGCTTCCATTTTGAAAGCCATCCTGGAATTTTCAAATAAATTTTACATTTTATTTTTTCCCATGTTAATAATAGTGCATTTCTAATATAGTGGTTTTGGAAGTATTTATGTATTTTATTTTTTCCATATCATAAAAAAGCATGCCAACCAAGTTGTAGGTCATGTCCTTCCAAGTACAGCAATCTTTTATTTCTAAGCGTTATTCATTCTTTTATCCATGTTAGCTGTTGTGTCCTGGGCCTTGCTGAGTCATTCAGCAAGGCTCAGAAAGTCTGCAGAAAGGTTGCAGAGACCAGAACGGTTGCAGAGACCCGGACAGACCCAGACAGGCTGTCTCCAGCCTTGCACGCATGCGCGAGGCGGGAGAATAGCCTGCAATCATTGGCTGTGCATCCCCTTGCACGGGGAGTATAAAAGGGCTTGTTGCCATTTGTTCGTTTGCTTCTGTTCAGTGATTGTATCAATAAAAGACATCATTTGTTATGAATTGCCTCGTCTCAAATGTCTGCTTGTGCGAACAGAACATTGGCGACGATGGTGGGATTCGCCGTTTGGAAGCCTACAGAAAGAAGATAGGCCTACTCACTAAGGCCTGAATGAGAAGAGAAGCGCGGCATCCAGAAGGAGCAACCGCCTGCCAGTACGCATACGCTGGAGGTGGGCTTGGCTTCGTGGGACCCCTTCTCCTTCTTTGCGGTGAGAGACATCGACGAGGCCGTCGTTCACGAAGATGTCCAAGCTGCGTCGTCTTGGTGAATTTGACAATTCACACCCAGAACGTTGGAGCTCGTACGCAGCTCGCGTTGAGAACTATTTTCGGGTGACCAAAATCCAGGAAGACGGCCTGAAAGCGGCTACCTTGTTGTGTGTCTGTGGGCAAGAAACTTTTGAAATTGCCGAGAATCTTGTCGCCCCAGCACCTTTGGAATCGATCGCGTATGCCGATCTGAAGAAAATGGTGCATGAGCATTTCGAGCCCAAGCTATCAGTAATAGCTTGGAGGCACCAGTTCGAGCAGCGGGACCAGCAGCCCGGAGAATCAGCTGCGGACTTCGTCTCAGCCCTGAGGCAGGCTGCTAGACCATGTGCGTTTCAAGATCTGGAGCAGAGGCTCCAAGATAGACTTGTTTGCGGGTTGCGAAGCCGTGAGATGCAGCAGAAGCTGTTTGCGAAGGCTGATGTCACGTTCCAAGATGCCTTAAGAGAAATTGCAGCTGAAGAAGCAGCCGGTGGCGTAGTGAAGGCCTTGCGGTCAACAAAGAATCTTCCAGCGGCCGTCCCCGTCCACCAAGAAGCCGTGTGAGAGGCCTTCGGAGAAGAATCCGAGGAAGAAGAGGTGGACAGACTTCAACCGTCGGCGGAGAGAAGACTGCAGGAACGCAGAGGGCAGCCGCCTGCATCCCTTCATTGTTTCGACTGTGGGGGTCACCACAGGAGGGCTGACTGCCGTTTTCGTTCTGCTGTCTGCCGAGCGTGTGGCAGGCAAGGCCACATCGCATCAGCCTGCAGGGGTCGTCAAAAGAACAGGTCCCCTGAATTGCCTCTGAAAGGTACCAAGGTCCCCAGCCAAAACAGGGTGGGTTTTTGCGCGTCCCGTAGGGGGGTGTTTAAAACAGGGGTTCACCGGCCCCTTAAGAAAAAGCTGCGCATTGAGGTACAGTTGCAGGGAGTTCCCCTGGCCATGGAGCTGGACACAGGGTCTGCTCTTTCCATTATTTCTGTAGACACCTTTAACAAGGTTTGCTCCAGGAGTGGCTCACGAGTCAAACTCAGGCCCTCCAATCTCATCCTCAGTGACTTTCAGAATTCACGAGTCAGTGTGAAGGGGGAGGCCACGCTTAGAGTACAGCGTAAGGATTTCAATGGATTCTTAGATGTGGTGGTTGTTGGGGGTGATCGCACGAGTCTTATAGGACTCGATTGGTTCGAGGCACTTGGGATCCAGGTGACTGGTCTGAATCATCTGCAAACAGCCAGCCTTACAGGAGTCTGTAAGGAGTTTGCTGATGTATTCAGCCCAGAACATGGCTCATACAAGGGGCCTCCCATTACGTTAAAGTTGGATTCAAATATTACACCCATCAGGGTTAAGCCAAGGAGGGTGCCTTTTGTCCTCAAGAGCAAAATTGATGCTGAGTTGGACAAATTGCTCCAACAAGGCATTCTTGAACCTGTGGACTCTAGTCCATGGGAAACCCCCATAGTGACACCATTGAAATCAAACGGGGAAGTAAGAATATGTGCAGACTATAAATGCACTCTAAATAAAGCCTTGCAGCAACACGCATACCCAGTGCCTGTGGTGAGCCACATTCTGGCCTCACTAAAAGGGGGGAAACTTTTTGCTAAGCTTGACTTAGCTCAGGCCTATCAATAGTTACCTGTTGATGAGGCAACAGCTGAGGCACAAACTATAGTCACTCACAGAGGGGCTTTTAAAGTAAAGAGGCTGCAGTTTGGGGTCAGTGTAGCCCCCGGCATCTTTCAAGGGGTGATGGAGCGAACGCTCAGGGGTATTCCTGGGGTCTGCCCCTATTTTGATGATGTCCTCATTGCAGGAGAGTCATCTGGCAACTTGGCTGAAAGGCTGAGAGCTGTCTTGCCAAGCTGGGCTGAAGTTACAGCAAGACAAATGCAAAATAGGTGTAACATCCACCGAATTTCTAGGGTTTCGTATTGATGCGGAAGGCATCCACCCCGCAGAGTCCAAATTCCAGGCCATTCAACTGGCCCCTAGTCCCCAGTCAAAAACTGAACTTCAGGCTTTTCTGGGCCTCCTTAATTTTTACCATTCATTTCTCCCCCACAAGGCTGCTGTGGCTGAGCCGCTACACCGGCTCTTGGACAAGCAGGCTTCATGAAAAGGCTTTTAAAGAAGTCAAGGCTTTGCTATCCTCCAATGCTGTACTGGCTCACTTCAATGAGCACTTGCCAGTGTGCATCGCATGTGATGCTTCCCCTTATGGGGTAGGACCAGTGTTAAGTCATCTCAAGGCAGATGGGACTCAGGTCCCTGTGGCCTATTATTCGAGAACCCTCTCATCTGCAGAGCGTAATTACGCACAGATTGACCGGGAAGCCTTGGCAATAATTTCAGACATCAAGAAATTTCATGATTTCTTGTATGGCCGCCATTTTACGGTCTATACTGACCACAAGCCTTTGCTGGGGTTGTTTACAACCAATAAACAAACTCCTCATATAATATCTCCTAGAATGCTGAGATGGTCTATTTTCTTAGCAGCTTATGATTACACCCTGGTTCACAAACCAGGTACTGAGATGGGCCACACTGATGGCTTGAGTAGGTTACCTCTTAAACAAATAGAGGCAGACCCTGCTCCTGTTGTACACATTCTGTCTATTCAGGACTTACCTGAATCTCCCCTCAATGGTAGGGATGTGGCTGCTGAAACTGCCACTGATCACACGCTTGCACGCGTGCTGACATGCGTGTTGTCAGGATGGCCTGACACGTGTCCTGGTACAGAGTTCCAAAGCTTCTGGCGCAGGAAGCATGAATTGTCTACATTCAAGGGGTGTATCCTGTGGGAAAGCAGAGTAGTCATCCCGGCCTCATTGAGGACTAGAGTCTTGCTCTCTCTTCATGAGGGACATCCGGGAATAGTGAGAATGAAGGCGCTTGTGCGAAGCCATCTTTGGTGGCCTGCACTCGATAAGGACATTGAGGGCCAGGTTTATGGGTGCCAAGTGTGCCAGCAATCACGGCCAGAAATGCCCCAGGCCCCTGTACATAGGTGGGAGGAGACACTTACTCCATGGTCACGTGTCCATATAGACTATGCTGGGCCCTTTCAGGGGCAATTCTTCTTCCTTGTGGATAGCCATTCCAAGTGGCTAGAGTTCGTTCCTGTGTCCTCCACTACTACTGCCAGGACCATCCAGGTGCTCAGAGGAATCTTCGCTTCCCATGGTCTTCCTGATGTTTTAGTATCAGACAATGGTCCCCAATTTACCTCTTCTGAGTTTCAGGCATTTCTCCAAGCCAACTTGATCCGGCATGCCACGTCTGCTCCTTTTCACCCTGCCACCAACGGTCAGGCTGAACTCATGGTGCGTACCAGCAAGAACGCATTAAAGAGAATCACTCAAGGACCCTGGCATCACAAGTTAGCTGATTTTCTCTTTGCACACTGCACCACACCTTGCACAGCTACAGGAAAGAGCCCAGCTGAACTCCGCTGGGGTCACAGACTTATTACGAAGCTGGACATGCTGCACCCAGACCGGGTGGCTTCACAGGTGTCGCAACCGCGGGCACCTAGGAGACTCCAAGTGGGTGACCCGGTTTGGACCAGAAACTATGGGCATGGGCATCTCTGGATACCTGCTGTAATCTGTAAGGTCTCTGGGCCACTGTCCTACGAAGTGGCCTTGGAGGATGGTTGTGTGCTTCGATGCCACATTGACCAACTGTGCTGGAGGCTTCCTGGCCACATTTCCTCCCCTGGCTCCGCTCTCGGGGGGGAGGGGGACCCCAATTACGATTGTGGACCACAATCTCTCCACGAGGGCGCTCATCAAAATGCTCCAGATGGGGGGTCTTGCCATGGAGGCGGCTCCTGACTCTGGCATAGACTCAGGGGGTTTTGCCATGGAGGCGGCTCCTGACTCTGGCAGAGGTCTGGTTTAGGGCAAATGGCCATAAATCGGCTATTCAGGGCACTCCTGCTGCTGGCCTTGGGCTCGAGGGACAGTGCTCCCAAGAGGAGTCCCATGGACTTTTGGGGAACTCCACCCCACCAAGGGACTCGGGGAACTTGACTCCACCAAGGAACTCTGGTTTGGGTCTAGTGCAGTGATGGCGAACCTTTTAGAGACTGAGTGCCCAAACTACAACCCAAAACCCACTTACGCATCGCCGAGTGCCGGGTGGGTGTGGCCCATTGGCTGGGTGTGGCCAATTGGGTGGGCGTGGCCCATTGGCTGGGCGTGGCTGGGGTGGTAACAGCAGACTGGGTGGGACTAAAAAGTTCAATCAATCAATTCCAACTTTGCAAGATCTTTTTTTTTCCTGCGAGAAGTTGAAATTGACTGATTGATTGAACCTTTTTTTTTTGTACATGGCGGTGGAGGCCTAAAGCGAAAAGGTTTTATAAAACCCAGCTGAAGGCCTAGGACTGGGGCGATGGCGCGCATGCCCACAGAGAGGGCTCTGAGTGCCGCCTCTGGCACCCATGCCATAGGTTCGCCACCACTGGTCTAGCGGATCCAGCCAGTCAGCAGTCAGGGGGAACCCCTGAGTTTTCTGGGCGACAAAGTCCTGGTTTGTTTTGCGCAAACCGGCAGCAGGCACTCCAGGCACCTAGTACACTTCCCCCACCTACCATCACACCCGTACCTAATCTGGCTCCACGGAGATCTGAGAGGGTTAAGGGTCCTCCTAAGTATTTACAAGAATATGTGAGGTCCCTGCGAGGCCCATATTTTCGAAGAGTGGAATAACGTGGACTATGGGAAAACTAACAGGAGATGGGTTGCCCGGAGTAAGGGTGACCGCATAACTAGGTTTCCGGTCAGCCATGGGTACGTGCTGTTAAACAATAGGGACAGTGTTGTTTAATCCAAGGGGGGAGGGGTGTTGTGAGTCATTCAGCAAGGCTCAGAAAGTCTGCAGAAAGGTTGCAGAGACCAGAACGGTTGCAGAGACCCGGACAGAACACATGTCTGCCCGGGACCCAGACAGGCTGTCTCCAGCCTTGCGTGAGGCGGGAGAATAGCCTGCAATCATTGGCTGTGCATCCCCTTGCATGGGGAATATAAAAGGACTTGTTGCCATTTGTTCGTTTGCTTCTGTTCAGTGATTGTATCAATAAAAGACATCATTTGTTGTGAACTGCGTCGTCTCAAATGTCTGCTTGTGTGAACAGAACATTAGCACTGATGCTTGATAATATAAAACCTATTCTGGCAAGCCAAAACCTCCATTTCCCTTGGCTTCTTGTAACATTTTCAATTTAATTCTTGTAACATTTTCAATTTAATTCTAGCTTTCTTTCCTTGCCAGATAAATTTTTGAATTAGAGACTTTAAATCTTAAAATATTTTTTTCTCCAGTTTCATAGGTATCGTTTGAAACAAAAATAGAATTTTTGATAACATATTTATTTTCACCGTAGCAATTTTTCCTAACATCGACAGTTGCAGATTCTTCCATTTTTCCAAATCAAGTTTTATTTGATTTAACAATTTAATATAGTTATCTTCTTTTATTATTGAACATCTTGCTGTCAAATATATTCTCAAGTATTTGACCTTTTTGACTATTTGCAATTCTATTTTTTCTGATAATTGCTTTTTTTGTTTATCTGTGAGATTTTTAACTATCACTTTAGTTTTTTCTCTATTTATCTTTAATCCTGCTATCTCTCCAAATTGTTCTATCTTTTCCAACAGTTTAGGAATCATCTCTAAAGGTTCCTCTAGAATGAATACCAAATCATCTGCAAATGCTTGCAGTTTGTAGGTTTCACCTTTTATTTTCAATCCTTTAATTTCTGGATCTTGCCTAATGTTTCTGTTTAAAACTTCCAAAGTTAAGATAAATAGCAGTGGGGATAATGGACATCCTTGTCTTGTGCCTTTTCGTATATCAAAATTCTCTGTATAAACCCCATTTACAAGTTGCTGTTTGTTTCTGATATATTGTCTGAATTGTATTTATAAACTTTTGACCAAAGTCCATTATTTTTAGTTGTTGAATCATAAATTGCCAAGAAACATTATCAAATGCCTTTTGGGTGTCTAAAAATACTAATGCCAGTTATTTCCCTGGATGCAGTTCATAATATTCCAATATGTCTAGTATTACCCTCAAATTATTTTTTATTTGTCTCTTTGGCAAAAATCCGTTTTGATCTGGGTATATAAATTCAGTCAAAAATCTTTTCAGCCTCTCAGCTATTATTGAAATGAAGATTTTGTAGTCCACATTTAATAGTGATATCGGTCTATAGTTTTTGATCTGGGTCAAATCTGAGTCTTTTGGTATCAAAATAACATTTGCTTCTGTCCATGTATTTGGGAGTTTTGCCTCCAATAAAAGTTTGTTACATACATCTTTCAATGATAAACTTAATGTATCTTGTAAACATTTATAAAACTCTGCCGGGAGTCCATCTCGCCCCGGTGTTTTTTCATTCTTTTTTGTCTTTTTATTGCCTCTTGTCAGTTCCATCATTGTTATTTTTTCATTTAACATAGTCTTGAAGTTTTCTGGAATTTTTGGTAAATTATTTTCTTCCATATATTGAGTCATTTTTTCCCATGAAGTTTCTTCCTTAACATACAGTTTCTCATAGTATTCTTTAATTATCTTTTTTATTGCTTCATTTTTAAGTTGTAAACAGCCTTTTTCATCTACTAAATTGTTTATCAATTTTTTCTCCTTCTGTTTTTTAAGTTTATAAGCTAACCATCTTCCTGGTTTATTTGCATTTTCAAAAAAGTTTTGCTTTGCCCTTTTAATTTGCTGTGCCAATTTTTCTGATTCTGTTAAATTTAATTTATGTGTTATTATTTCCATTTGTCTTTTCAATATTTTCTTTTGTGGATTTATTTGTAGTTCAAGTTCTAATTTTTTAAATTCTTCTCTTAACAACTGACATTGTTGTCTCTTTTCTTTATTTATTTTTTTGCCTTGTATGTTGTCGCTATGCCTTTTGTTGCTAATTCTATAAATTCTTTCTCTTTTAATATAGATTGATTCAAAGTCCATCTTAATTTTTTCTGCATTCCTTTCCACACCATTTTTAAAGGATTACGATCTGCCCAAGTACCTAATTCTATTTCAATTTCCTGCATATTAACCTTAATTCAGGCATCATCCAAATCATATCAATTCTAGACCAAGATTTATGACTATTAGAATAAAATGTATATTGTGATTTTCCTGGGTTTGTTTCTCTTCAAATATCTTGTACACCAATTTCCTCTATCATGTTAAAAAAAGTCTTAGGTAATCTTTTTCTTCCTTGTTTCCCTGATTTACTGCTTTTATAATCTAATGTCCCGTCTACTATTGCATTGAAATCCCCAGTTAAGCATATATTTTGATATTCCATTTCTAATATTTTTCTGTGAAGCTTTTGATAAAATTCTTCTTGTTTGTTATTTGGTGCATACATTGCTATCAAAAGTATCTGTTTTTGATTTTAAAATATTTCTACCACTAGTATTCTTCCTTCTTCATTTACATAAATCCTTTTGGAATCTATAGACTCTTTAATATATATAACTACTCCTCTTTTTTTTTGTTGAGCTGATGTATAATAAAGTTTCCAAGTTTTGGATTTTCCAAAAATTTATAATGTTGTTTTTTTTATGTGCGTCTCTTGCAAACAAATTATATCAATGTTTAATTTCTGTAGTTGTTTGAAAATTCTTTTTCTTTTTGATGGGGAATTCAATCCATTTATATTCACTGAAAAAAATCCATTTTCCTTCTCCATTTTGATTTACTTATATTTAGGTCTTCTTGATCTCGTAATCCTCTGCTCTCTTACTGTTCCCTCATCTTCTTGATTCATCTTCTCTTTTTCTTCTTCCGCTTGTGTAATTGTTTCCTCTATTGTTTGTTCTGTCTGTTTCTGGCTTTTTCCATCCTCTTGTTGATATTGTGTTCTTTCTCCCAGAAATGCTCTATATCTTTCATCAAAATCCTCTGCCTTCCACACTGAATCCAATCGATATATTGTATTATTCCAATTGATTAGAATCCCTTCTGGCATCAGCCATCTAAAATTTACTTCTTTTGCAATCAGCTTTTGTAGTCAAGAAATGATATTGTCTTTGAGTATCCCTTATTCTCTTGGGAATCTGTTTCAGAACTACTATTTCTTTATCTTTATATTGTTATGGGTCATCTCTGACTCTTCTTAATATCTCATCCCTTGTTGTTTTCTTCATAAATCTTACATGGATTTCTCTGGGCAATTTGTGTTTCCTCGCATAACTCGAATTCATTCTAAATATTTCATCCACTTCTTGCTGCATCTCCAAACTTTCAATTTTTAGGGCCTCTGCTAATAGATTAATAATCACTTCTGCTATAGCTTCCTCTTTAATCTTTGGGTATGTTCTGGAATCTCAAATAGTGTTCAGCTTTCTCCATTTCCAAGGCAGCGACCGCTTCTTCTAAGTTTTGATTTGCTTGTTCTAATCTTTCATTCTCTGTCATTAGTGCTTCAATTTTTTCCCCATTATCTTCTGATTGATCTTCCACCTTCTGAATTCTTTGTTCATTTTTAAGAATCATTTGTTGATGAACCTCAAATTGTGTCTTTATGTCAAGCATTTGTTCGTTTAGCTTATCAAGATTGCTTTTTGTTTCTTGGTGATTCTTCTGCATAGTTTCTTGCATTAGTTGTAAAGTTGCATGCATCTCTTTTTGGAGATTGTTTGCCTTCTCTCATTGTAACATTGCTTCAATAGATCCCTGACTTGCTGGACTAGATGAGGGTGCAGAAGCAGGTTTTTTTGTAATTTTAGTGAGGTTTGGGGCACTCATTGTTCAATCAGGCAAATGTTGCAAATCCACAGGGAGAAGAGAGAGAGAGAGAAAGAAACAAGCCAACTGCTTTAGGCTATAATCCAACTTTAGAAAAAAAAATCCCACTACTTTAGGCTATAATCCAACTTTAAAAAGGAGCCAACTGTTTTAGGCTATATTTCAAGTTTAAAAAGAGCCAGCTGGTTTAGGCTATAATCCAAGTTTAAAAAAGGGCCAACTGCTTTAAGCTGTAATCCAACATTAAAAAAAAAAACCAACTGCATAAATATAATCCAGATATTTCTGTCAGTTCAAAGATATTTTTTAAAAAAAACCTCTGTCTATAAATAATTTCTATAATAGTTTTGTCTAGAGTTAAAAGATGTAGTTAAAATAAATCTTTGTTTTTTCTTTTGTAGAGTCACAGAATGTTCTTTGTTTGCCACAGGTGTTGTTTCAAGGTCATCACTCTTCTGATTCTTTTTGTATTATTGTAGTATCTTCCTTCACCACTAGATGTCCTCATTAATTATAATGTCTCTATCCAGTAATAAAACTTTTATTTAAAGTGCTGTTTCACAACAAAGTAAAAAAATCTTCCCAAATCAAAAAAGTTAGCCAAACAAAAATTATCATTTATTTTCAATCAGTCTCAAATCTTTTCTGCATATTTTTTATATTCCTTAATTTTGTTCCCCCATTTCAGATTTCTCGCCCCTTTTAACTCTTCTTCCCAAGTCTTCCTGGGGTTTTTACTTTTAAAAATTATCCAATTCAGGGATTTATATTTTAAAAGTCCATAGGGAAGAGAAATACAGAGCAATCTCACCCAGATCTCACACGTTGTTGACAGCTGTTTGGCGGCGCTGCTGCAGCTCTTCACTGTCTATGGCTTGGGCTGTCTGTGTATTTGGTGGCAACCTTTCTCCCGCCTGTTTAAAGAGTTTCCTCAGTCCATTTGGGCCAACTCTGTTGGCTCCAAACTCCCAATGTTTCCCTTCCTCCTCTTTGCCTCTGCAGGGCAACTTTCTGACCTCTCTGGGTCTCCAGACGAAACGAAATCGGACTAGGAAACCAGAGCTCCGATTTCTTTCATCCGTGTCGCCATGACACCCAGGGTGAACTCCCCACTTTCTCTTGAGTTTAGTTCACTGACACCCTGATATGTGTTGGTGCAATTCAGAATTTATAGGTTCATCAATGAAGACAGGCTGTCCTGCTCCAGAGTCAGCAAGGCAGGCCAAACTATGATACTGACACCAGAGTTTTCTGGATGGTGGTCTTATGAACACTGACATTCACTAATTCAGGAGAGGTCTTTAGATGCTACCTTAAACTTTTTTGAATATTGCACACCTTGCTGTTGGTGTAATCCTGGTTGGTTAACCATGATGGGGACGGTAACAGTGATACCTGAATTGCTTTCAGTTATATATAATCTGTCTGACAATGGACTGGTGAAGTCCAAACTTCACCAGTCCATTGGAAATAATTTTATAACAGCTTCCAGTTTTGGTGTACTTCAATAACTTGTTCTTCAGAAGCCCCCCCCCCCAATCTCAATTATTTGAACTATGAAAAATACCTGTCTGGTGAAAATCAGACTTCTATACTGATTATCAAGAATTCTGTTCTCATACACACCTGATTATCATTCCATTGATTGAAATATCTTAATTTCTCCTTCAAATAAACTGGTAATCCTAGATTAACATACTTTTGCTGAACAGAAATATATAGCATTGAACCATGTTTTTCAAAATATAAATGAACAAGTATAATGTTTTCTACTCATTTATTTAATTGGAATCTTTTTATCTTTCTTTTGACTTGGGTGGAGTACAAATCAAGTTTTAGGTCATCCTTAAGGAGAAATATAAAGAATTCAAAAGGGTTCATAGACTTTAAAATACCATTCTATTTCAATAACACCTAAAATGGCGTGATAATTTTTTTCCTTTTACTGAGTTGCTTTGCCATCTCTCAGTCCTTATTTGTTTGTAAGAAGAAGATAAAATAATGGCTTGTTGCTACTAGTCTAGCTTTGGAAGGCTAGTCGAACTGCTAGGCTCTACTATTTCTTACTCAACTGGGTTAGCTTCAGAAGTTCCTTTTTTATTGCACCAAGGAGCTTTCACCTCCAACACAATTACCTTCAGGTCTCCAACTCAGCTTCCTTTTTCTTTTCTATCAATAAATAAATACCTATTGCCTTCAGCATTTTTATTTTATATCTCTGCAAATAGGTGTGGTCCTTTACTCTCTTAAAGTCTAAGGAAGGAAAACACCACAGCACCTTAGAGTCTTTGTTTGCATAAGTGTATTTTAAATCGGGGAACTTCTTCTGAATATGAGTTTTGATCTGTTGTTTGTTAGTTTACCCATGATAGTAATGAATGACAGCTCTTTCTGCTTGATGAATTATCAGAAATAAGATGTACACTAGCCCAATATTGAAAGAACTGTGTAATGAAATACTTTTGGAGGCTAAAATACCAAATACATGGATTGAAGCTAACATCACTTTAATACCCAAAGAAGATTCTGACTTGACGCAAATAAAAAAAATACAGACCAATATCATTATTAAATGTAGACTATAAAATTTTCACTTCAATAATAGCAGAAAGACTAAACAAATTTTTGACCGAATTTATACATACAGACCAAAATGGCTTTTTACCTAAAAGACAGATAAAAAAATAACTTAAGGATGATCTTAGATGTTTTAGAGTACTACAAAATTCATCCAGGGAAACAGATGGCTTTAATATTTTTAGATGCACAGAAAGCATTCGACAACATAAACTGGCAATTTATGTTCCAGCAATTAGAAGAAATGGATCTTGGAGAAAATTTTACAAACGTAATCAAAACAATTTATCATAAACAAACAGCTAAAATAATTGTAAATGGAGATTTTACAGAAAACTTCGACATTAAAAAGGGCACAAGTCAGGGATGTCCACTATCTCCATTATTATTTATATTAACACTGGAAGTATTGAATAGAAATATCAGGCAAGATATAGAAATTAAAGGATTGGAGATAAAAGATGAAAAATACAAACTACAAGCATTTGCAGATGACTTGGTTTTCATATTAGAAGAACCGCTTGAAACAAGCGTTAAACTTATGGAGAAAATAGAAGAATCTGGAGAAGTGGCAGGGTTGAAAATAAATAGAGAAAAGACTACAGTGCTAACTAAAAACTTAACAGAAAAACAAAAAACTAACAAAAAAAATAAACCTTCAAATAGTCAAAAAAGTTAAATATTTGGGAATTTATTTAACAGTAAGATGTGCAACAATAAAAGAAGACAACTATGTAAGATTGTTAAAACAAATAAAATTGGATTTGGAAAAGTGGAAAAATTTACAACTTTCAATGCTGGGGAGAATAGCAACAGTGAAAATGAATATCTTACCAAAAATACTCTTTTTATTTCAAACAATACCTATAAGACTGAGAAAAACCTTTTTTGATGAACTAAATACAATAATACTGAAATTTATCTGGCAAGGAAAAAAAGCTAGAATTAGACTGAAAATGCTACAAGAAGCAAAAGAAAGTGGAGGACTTAGACTGCCAGACTGGACGCTATACTACCAAGCAACCATATTAACATGGCTAAAAGAGTGGATAATGCTTAGAGGTAAAAGACTATTATACCTAGAGGGGCATGACCTACAACTTGGATGGCATGCTTTTCTGTGGTATGGGAAGAATAAAATACATAGATACTTTCAAAACCACTTTATAAGAAATGCACTTCTTTTAGAATGGGAAAAAATAAAAGCGAAAATTTATATTAAAATACCTGGATGGCTTTCAACAATGGAAGCATTTGCTTACCCAAATTTAATCAACTACGAGAAAGTTGTGACCTATAAAGATATTTTGGACAATGAAGGGAAATTGAAAGACAGACAAGATTTACAAGAACAAGGTATTGATCTATCATGGTGGCCATACTTGCAAATTCAAACGAGATATGAAAAAGATGCTAAAACAATGGGATTTTATAAAGAACAGACAGAATTTGACCAGATACTGCTAAAAACATGAAAAATTGATTAAGAAACTCTATAAATATTTGTTAAACTTAAAGATGGAAGAGAAACGAGTAAAAGAAGCAGTGATAACATGGGCAAAGAACTTTGGACATAATATAGAATTAGAAAACTGGCAAAGATTATGGGAAAGAAATGCTAAATTAACGAAAGCGGTGGCTTACAAAGAAAATTTATATAAAATGTTTTACAGATGGCATCTAACACCGGTGAGATTAGCGAAAATGTTCAAAAATACATCAAGTGTTGGAAATGTAAACAAAAACCAGGTACTTATTATCATATCTGGTGGACATGCCCTAAAGCTAAAATATTTTGGTCAAAAATACACATATGGTTGGAAAAAATGACTAAAAACATAGATTTCAAGCCAGAATTGTTTCTGTTAGGCATAATAGGAGGAAACTACGAGAAAGATTGTATATATATAATTTTACATGTATTAACTGCAGCAAAAATAGTATTTGCCCAATATTGGAAAAATGAAAACTTTCCAACAGAAGAAGAACTAATTAAGAAAATTTTAGATTGTGCAGAAATGGACAGATTGACATTAAAGATAAAAGAGAAAGAAGATTCAGTGTACTTTAGAACATGGGACAATTTTTACCAATGGCTAGAAAAGCGAGTTAGAGAGAAAGGAACATGATATGTACTATGTAACATTGAATATATATTAGTAAGAAGAAGATTATTGAGCGATTAATTAATATATTGATTATGATAATATAGAAATTAACTCTTACTGTTTTTTAAATACATGAACCCAGACAATATGCTGTTTGCTAAATATTAAAAATGTTATTTTTAAAAAAAAACCTAATGCTAACCCTAACCTCAATCCTAACCCTACAAAATTAATAAAATATTTCTAAAAAAAAGAAATAAGATGTACATCATATGCTCAAAATTTAGTTTAATCTATCACCTGCTGTTTTTGATTTTATTATTGCATTTCAAAATTACTATTATTTGCTTTTTATTGGATATCATTTAAATTAAGATACTCATGAGAAACCTAACTGAAATCAATGAAATAATTAGCATGACAATTTTTTCCATTTTTCAATTGGACTTATCTATGATTAACTTAATTAAATTTGATGATGGCAATGAGTTTTGAAAACCATTTTCTTAAGAAGGTAGCATGTAAACATTATCAGCTAATAAATTCAAAACATTATAGTATATTCTGTTGTTTCTGTTTAGAAATTGGCTCTAAAGTCTTGGTTTTTAACATTTAGAGACCAGTCACTTCTGTCCCTTTCTAGGGATGGAACTTAAGGGTGCACAAATTATCATTCCCTATATAAAATCAGGTTTGGTTGATTTTTACAGGAAGAGAATCACAGTTCTATACAGCTTTAAATACTATTAAATATGCCATTCTTCTGTATTTGCTCTGTAGGTTGCAAGCTAGGAAAACAGGGTTACAATAATTCTGTTTTGTAGGTTTCCTTTCTATATTTTTTTTCAATTTCTTGCAAAGCTATGTGGGTGATCATTAGGAGATTAGGAATAAAATTAATTCATGTACTAATGAATGCCAACTTTGTTTCTCTGTATCAGATAAGACAACAGGTATTGAGCTGATATTACAATCTAATAATGAGACTCTCAACGTTTCTCTTGGAATTTACTATGCAGCAGTCTAGAAATGAGATTCACAAATAGAAACATCCTGAAAGTGGAATTACCACTGTATTCAGTTTGGTTTGATTCTAAGCTTTCTACATAGCTAAAGATACATGGATTTACCCAAGTCTGCCATTAATTTGTGCTTCTGCTTTACTGTTAAGTATCTGGTTACCTTGTCCTGTTTTATGAGTTTTTAAACTGGCCTTGTGGTTTTAAACATGCTGCTATTTTTAATATATTAAAATAGTGTAATGTTTGCATTTGTTGAATCTCAACTCATTTTACCAATAAAAAGAAAGATGGAGGCAAGTAAATATTATTTAATGCTAATGTTATTTTCATTACTTTAATTCTTAAGAATACAAGCCTGGCTTATTGCATATACTGATAAGCATACTTGTTATTTATTTATTCATTTAAATGTCTAGGTATTTTATCCCAACCAAAATAGCTATTCTTATATGACAGCATTAGAATTTCCCGTCCGTTTTTTCAAAATCATTCTTAAGATTGTGGTGCCACAATTCATATTAGTGTGACAGGAGCAAAATAATGTTGTAGTAAGTAGAAAAACTATTATCCTGCCCATTGCATACTATTGCATACTAAGATATACTGCATTTATATGGACTAAGTAATCAAATATTCATTTAAACCCTTTGTTCACTCCCAGTTATCATTTGATATTTATCATATCAGTACAGCGGCTCATGAAGGTTCATAATATGTTGAGTCAGTCAGAATAAATATAAAAGTAAAATAAGATTTGTCTTATTACTTGCAAAGTGATACTGAACTTGTGGCTCTCCAAGTATTGCTGAACTACAGGTCTCAATATCTCCATGTAGCATGGCCAGAATGAAGAATGCTTGAGGTAGTTGTTCACCAAAATTTAGAGAATCATATTTCTTGTCCTTGTCCCAATGTTCACAGAAACTAATAACGCTCATGAAATATGGAAGTAATGGCCTAACTGGTGTTGGAATTTCCAACTTTAAGCGATGTGGCCATTAGGCAAAACATCACTTCACTTAGGACAAAGTTTTGGTAGTCCAGGTTGAGTTGTTAGGCCAGGACAATACTGCTGTTAGGTGAGGATCTCATGCTTCTCCTGCCCTGCTGTGCTCACTTTTACCTCAAGTCCCCTCACCTTTGTTCTTGGCCTCAGAGATATGTAGGTATATAATTGTATGTATGTAAAATAGTGCAATGTGAGTATACAGTAAACAAAACTTTTTTTAAAATCCACATAGCATATAAACAATGATCACATACATGGGGAGAAGAAGGAATTTGTATGTCGATGGCTTGATTGTTCTCGAGAGCAGAAACCATTCAAGGCCCAGTACATGCTAGTTGTACATATGAGGAGACACACAGGAGAAAAGCCACACAAATGCACTGTGAGTAAACACTGTTATAATAAACCAGGAGGCGCTTATTGGTTTGCTTTCTTCTTTGCTTCCTACTATTTGAATCCTACTATTTGCTTCCTACTACTACATTAAAATTTACTTAAAATATTCTGCAGAAAGTAATGTTTGTACACTGTTGGAGTTTCTTCTTATTCATAAATTATCTACATTTATCAATGACATTGACTTCATTTGCTAGAGAGCATACTGTGAACAATATGCAAAAAGTCTTTCAAAGTGGACACAGCTGAACTGGGATTAAAAATGAAACAATGGGTATTGTAATGCAATTATATAAATCTGACCCAAACCTGTTGTCCCATTTTGAAAAAAATAGAGCGAGAAAACAGGAAAGAAATGGAACATCTTCTCTATGAAGATTTGAGTTTCAAATCAGAATATGTTCCATTTAATGACACTTTATAAACATCCTGAATATGCCATTTTTATGAATCAGCCCTACAAAAATATAACAACAGAGTCCATCTTCAGCCAGGCAGATATTTTATGAAAAAGGGCATTAAGGCAATAGGCTGTTTTAAGTAACTGGATTTCGAGATATATATCCTTTCTACATAGAATTCAACCAGTTATTAGGATTAATAGCTTTGAAAAGTAATCTTCTACAAGTAATCTTCTATTTTTTTTTTTTAAATGGGTAGGTTAGTAAAATCCTCACATGTAGTCCCCACATCTTATGATATTGAATGTTATAAGAATTTCCACTTGATGAGCTTTCCACAGTCAAGCATGGTTACAAATTTTGTGATCTGTAGCCCCAAAACATCTGAAGGATACCCGGTTAGGGTTAGGTTTTACTAGTCCCTTTTTAAAATCACTATATTTAGAAACTTAGTCTGAATTAAATACAAGTTTGTGCATGCTGTCTCTTTTTGTGAGATAGTTAGACTGGCACACTGATCATGAAATCCTAGGTCTTTTTTTTTGTCTATTACTTGATAAACATGCATAAGCTTGCAATCTTGCCAGTGCCTTATAATGTAAAATAATTGTTATTTTTTTGTGTAAGAGCATCATTTTTTTAAAAGAAGAAGAAAATCTAGAACATATTGCTACTATGGCTAGATCTTGAAAGCTGTGTTGCCTTTGATGTGGGGTATTTTACTGTATTATTTCTTTTTCCACACTTCACCTTCTATAAAGAAATGTTTAGAATAATATAATAGTACATTTTGCCCTTAGTTTGAAGGCTGTATGAAGGCCTACTCCAGGCTAGAAAACTTGAAAACCCACTTGAGATCTCACACTGGAGAGAAACCATATGTTTGTGAACATGAGGGTTGTAACAAAGCATTTTCAAATGCATCTGATCGTGCCAAACATCAAAACAGAACTCATTCTAATGAGGTAAGAAAACACATGGTTTGTATAATTCTCTAACAATGCATAAGTATAGTGCTATCAAAAATATTTATTGTAAAACATTTATTTATGGTTCAACTATATATTAAAAATAGATAAAAACATGAAACTAAAGAAAAATGATGATTTAGAAGCAAGTAATTGGTTCTAGAATCCCCAGTTTTCTTTTTAAATCTGCTTCAACTGCTGGGACATAAGGAATAACTTTAAATTCTGCAACATCCAAATAAAATCCTGTTTGACTCATGAGATAGACCCAAACAATACACTCTCTGATAGTTTTATAAGGAAGATTTTATGAGTGACCTCTAACTCAGCCAAAAATATGAACATTTGTTTAACTCAGCCAATGCTAGCCAGATTTTCCCTGAAATGTGCCTGATGGCTTCTGTATTTAGTCATTCATTTGATTATTGATTCCTTCTCTCTCTCACTCCAGCTGGAAGTATGGCATGCTTGCTAGAAAAAAACACAGATACTGTAGATAATCTGCAGCTGCATCACTCCTGATAATTGATCTCATTACCCGCTTTTCATCTTCTTTTGCTTTTGGTTAGTGATTACACATATAAAAATTATGTGTCTTCTTGCCACAAGTACATGAAGCAGTAACAAATACTATACACTATATATCTTGGATGCACAACTCTTTCTTTTCTGTTTGGAGACTGCTCTTTAATATATTAAAAAGACAATATGGGTAGAATCCTGAGCCAACTGTGAATAAAGTAGAAAGGTAGTTTCTAATAAAATAAGGACAAAATGGGATCCAGGATCTCTATTGTTAATTAATTTCTTTTTTAATATTAGTGAACGTGTTAAAATCAAGACTATTTCGTATGAAATGTTTCTATGAATAATAATATTCCTATTGGCCAAGTTACTATTCCAATTCATACATATAAATGATACAAAGCCAGTTAGCAATTTTCTGAAAGGGGAAATAGGACTACTGTGCTTGGGCTTAACAACCAAATCCTGGTTCAAATTTTCTCATAACTAGAGATTCTACCACATTACTTCTTTTGGTCTCTCTCAGCTCAATTTGTGTAACAGGCTTGTTATTATTATTCTCAGAAGCAGGATAGAATATTCCATCCAATTAATTAAGGCAGTATACCCAAACCAATGGTAGCACTTTTTCCATTTACAGAAACCTTATGTCTGCAAAATACCAGGCTGCACAAAGCGCTATACAGACCCAAGTTCTCTCCGAAAACATGTAAAAACTGTGCATGGTCCTGAAGCACATGTCACCAAGAAGCAACGTGGAGATATCCATCCAAGACATCCACCACCAAGAGATCAAGGCAGATCCTCAGGCCACCTGACTCAAGGTGCAGTTGGTGAGCAAAGGGACCTCAGCAACACTACCTCAATGCGTGAAGAATGCCTCGAAGTTAAAGCTGTTAAGTCAGAGAAGCCAGTGGTAAGCTTCTATTTCTTTTTATTTCTTAGATATAAAAGTGTACATTGTTCATTAATATTATTATTACAGCATGATTACATTTGGTTCTTTTTTCAGAATATCTGTTTATAATAATAAGGAAGTTATTGTATTGTACAATCTATATAGTTCAGAGGAACTCATCAAACAGAGAACAGCAAACTATTTAATAGCTTTTCACATAATTTGTATGCTCAAATTTGTATTTGCTTGTCCTGGTCATAGATGTGATGGGAATGACAACTGAGTGCTATTTGAGGTCTAGTCTTGAATGGACTTCTGTATCTTCAATATTCTAACACCACTTAAATGTTAAAAATTAGTGGTAATATATAATGTATAATGCAAAGATTATGAAAGCTTATTTATATTTGAATGATTGTAATGACCATCTTCCATAATAACTTTCTTGACAAAATGCCTTGTTATCAAGCCTAACCAAGTGTATCCCAGTAGAATGCATGATAATGTAAATCTGCCTAAATTGCACTGCATTGGCTTGGAAATTTATATCTGTCACTGAACCTTCCAGACAAGTTTATTTGTTTAATTCACAATCCTGTAGGACTCTTTCTTGTGAAAAGCTCCTCAATATTATTGGAATTATATAGAATTTTTCCCAAGAATATACTTGCCATTCTAAAATTAGTTTCTATTAATAGAAGAAACTACAGTACCCATATGCTCTGAACCCGAAGTTGTGGCTTCAGAGGATACCATTATATCAATATTCCACTGCAAAACCATGGAATTTTAGGAAAAGCAAATATTACAGGAAAGGGGGGGAAATCAAATAGTGGCCATACAGATACATTATTTATTGTGTACTTTGCAACTATTGATTGCTAATATAAATGTAAAAATATTTTTATGAAGTTTTATTATAAATTCTAGCCAATTACAAATATAATTTAAAATCATAAAGGAATATTTTCCTCATAAGTAAGAATGAAATTAGTCTTAATTTGTTTATGAGTAACACTTCTATTGGAAATAGAAGCTTTCACAATGTAATATCTCCCCATTAGCCCTGGAAAATAATGTTTTTGAAAGACAGATGTGATCAAGTTATATGTAATTGTGGATTACATACTACTCTAGATACCTACTATAACTATCCACAATATTTTTCATGATAAGTCATCTTATCCTAGAAATCTATGCAAATTCTGATACTTACAATAATGTTCTGCGTGAAGATAGCCTTTCTTATCAAAGGCCAGTGGGAAAAATATATTTTTCTCATTTTGATTTGAATGGATGGCCAGTCCTACATGGAGAAGCTCTTTTCTTTTGTCTTCAAATCTGATGCTGAATCAGAAATTGGCCCTGAGGGACTGAATGTTAATGTAGAAGTATTTAAGGTGTACTAAAAATATTTCCTAGTAAAGTTAATATTCCAGGATCTAAATATCTTTGAGAGTGAAGAGGCAAAATTGACTATTTCAGGAATAACATCAAATATACTTTGATGTAACATTGGCACTAAAATAATTGATTTGTGTGTGCATTGTATAATCAAATGTCTTACTACTTTTGTTTTACTAATTCAATGTTTCTTCTGCCTAATGCTTTTAATGCCATATTCTATCTTCCTAAGGACAGTGGGTAATAAGGTGAGGGAATTTTAATTTCTCCACATTATTTTCATTGCAGTTAAAAATTCGTTTACTTGCTACTTGAAACCATTTCATTAATTGTATTCACAACTGTTATAAAAACATACTTCATAACAAATGGCATGCTACCCAGTTAGCTTGTGGAAATCAGTTTTATATGGAAATGTAGATATTTACCTATACATATGTGATCATTCTCTAGTTGCTACTGCTGTGAAGAATTTTCCAGATATAAGAACAGGCTTCTGACCCTCAGATTTATTCATTCAACTAGCATTCAGCTGTAGCCATTCCAATGACATTTCATGTTGAAATAAGTAATTTAAAATATGCTACTTAAATCGGAACCAAATGCATATAACACAATATATTATTAGTTTGGCAGAATAGTTTGATGTTGCTACTAGTTAATATTGAAAGGTCTTGTTTGCTTATCAGAGATGATGCAGGGATCATATTGTTAAAGCATTTGACAATCCAGATTTTATTCCAAAACAAATTAGTCTTAATTAGGATTGTATGAATATTGAATGCTGCATCACTAAAGCTATGACAACTAAAGTTCTAAATATTTTAGTTTCTCATTTCTAATTTTGGGAGATGATGAAGATAACAATAACATAATAATAATAATAATAATAATAATAATAATAATAATAATAATAATAATAATAATAATAATAATAATAATAATAATAATAATAATAATAATAATAATAATAATAATAATAATAATAATAATAATAAAGTTTGAAGGGACCTTGTAGGTCATCTAGTCCAACCCCCTGCTCAGGCAGGAAACCCTATACCATTTCGGACAAATGGCTGTCCAGTCTCTTCTTAAAAACTTCCAGTGTTGGAGCATTCACCGCTTCTGGAGGCAGGTTGTTCCACTGGTTAATTGTTCTAACTGTCAGGAAGTTTCTCCTTAGTTCTAAGTTGCTTCTCTCCTTGATTAGTTTCCATCCATTGCTTCTTGTCCTGCCTTCAGGCGCTTTGGAGAATAGCTTGAGGAATAGCACATAAATATTGCAGTTATGAAACAGAACCAAATACAGGAAATTGTGATGGAATCTATAGCTAGATTAGAGGGAGGTATTAAGAGGGGCCTGGGCTTAAGAGTTGTTAGAACAGTAAACAGCGCAGGCTAGACCTCCCCCAGAATCCTTATCTTGCAGTTCCCAAGGGAATGCAGTCAATCTGGTGAGATTCTTAACATACTGTAGTTGACTAGCAATAAAGTATTGTTGAGTCTCTTCAGAAGTGTTTCAAGTAGTTTTACCTGACAAAAATAGAAAAATTTCTATGAATGATTGTTCTTTCTCTAACACCAACTTTTGTTTTCCTCCAGACATCTCAGCCAAGCCCTGGTGGTCAGTCTACATGCAGCAGCGAACAGTCCTCCATCAGCAACTATGCCAACAATGGGATCGAACTTAATCTGACCAATAGAGGTAGTGTAGGAGACCTCAGCATTATTGATGAAACCCCTATCATGGATTCTACCATTTCTACAGCAACCACAGCTCTTGGTTTACAGACCAGGGGAAATATGACAGAGACCAAGTGGATGGAAAAAGTCAAGCTAGAAAAGTTAAAGCAAATCAATGGAGTGCTTCCAAGACTGAACCCCATGCCATCTTCCAAAGCCCCAGCTTTGCCACCTCTCATAGGAAATGGTAAGATATGTTTATTTAATATAATTATTTGAATGTATCACCTGAGTTTTTGAGATTTCATTCTTTAAGAGAGAAAATAAAAATAATATATTTGAACTTAGCACTGCAAAAAGTCCTCGTAACAATGGGAATATTAGTCTTAAAATAGAAAAAAATATTTTAAATAAAAGCAGAGCAATTTGCCCTATATAGTTATTTGTCATAGTTTGATTTCAACAAACATAGAAAGAGTTTGGCAAGGATTCCATTGATAAAAATCCTAAAGGGAAAAACAACTCAAGAAGCTTAGGAAACTCTGGAAACAGAGATTATAAAGGCTCAATCTAGCACAATACCACTAAAAAAGAAAAATAAGAGACCAGACAAAACCAGCATGGTTGCATAAAGAGCTCTCTGATAAATTGAAAGACAAAAAGGACAAGTATATAAAAAGGAAAGAGGGATACATAAATAAAGCAAAATGCCAGCAAATAGCTTGAATCTGCAAAGATGAAATCAGGAAATGTAAGACCCAAAATAAACTAAGACTTGCAGCAAATGTAAAAAATAATTTTAAAAAGTTTCTTTCAATATGTTAAAAAAAAGAAAATTAAGGAAACTATCAGTCCATTAATGGAGGAAGATGGGAAGAAAGTAACAGGTAGCAGAGAGAAAGCAGAACTGCCTAATTCATCCTTTGGATCTATCTTTACAAAAAAGGAAAAAATACTCCAACCCTAACAAAAGCAGGACCATAAAAAAGTATTAGGAATACAAATCAAAATAGGCAAGAAGGCAAAATAGATAAGACAACCCCTACCAGTCTAGACTAATTTGAATCACCAGGACCAGATGCATTACATCCCAACATTCTGAAGGATTTCTGAGGCACTTCACCATATCTTTCAAAAATCCTGAAGCACTGGAAACTACCAGAGGACTGGAAAAGAGCTAATGAGGTTCCAATCTTCAAAAAAATGGATCCATAAAACTATAGACCAATCAGCCTGATGTCAGTACCTGGGAAGATCTTGGAAAAGATAATCAAACAACAGTTCTGGGAACCCCTAGAAACAAGCAAATTACTAGACACCAACATGGGTTTGTCAAAAACAGATCATGCCAGACAAACCTTATTGCATTCAAGTGACTAAATTAGTGGATCAATATAAGTTTGATTAAATCCATTTTAATTTTAATTTTTTTACTGCTCTTATAATTTCCAATTTAGATATCATCTACAATTTAAAAAAGAAATATTTGTAATATGGAGAAAGAGCTAAAAGGATAATTTTAATTTTCTTTACTTTGTATGAAACAGGGCAGTAAAGGCCAACTGCAAGATACATATGATTTTATGTGTCCATATGTGTGTGTGGGGGAAAACTATACTGAATTCAGATTTTTCCATGTGACAAACAGGTACCATCAATTGGCTGCTAGGAAGAAGTGCTACATATAGATTTCAGTATCAATTTTTTTACCAGTTGCAGTTCAGTGAGAAGCATCCTTGATGGCTTCTTCTTAATATACTGTACTTACATGTGGAAGCATAGCAATACTCAGTGAGATTGATTTACTTGTTACTGAAAGAAAAATGATCTAGTCATAAGTTAACACCACATAAAAAATAAGGTACAATTATGTCCAGAGCAAAAATAAGTGTTTATAATATGATATGTGTAGGAGAAGGAATGGCAGAACCTGGGAGAAGAATGAAAGGACGGATTGGCCTAGAATCCCTACAAAGCCACAAACAAAATCCAACCTCCCTCAAATGCTGTTAATCCTTGTCTAACTTTAACCAGGTGCGGACTGTTAGTTGAGAAGATTCCTGTGCATCAGCTTTTAGCAATAAATCAGTTTAATTGAACTTTCACATTTGGACCTGGTCTTTCGTACCTGACATTTTATATATGACTCCTGAACAATATCTAACAATTCTGAATGCAGCAGTCCATATAGAAACCAGTTTCAGCACTACCATGTTACACCACTGCTATAGAATTGCTTTGATTTCTAGTGTTTCCATGTGCAGTTCAGGGTGCTGGTCAATATCTTTAAAGCCCTGTATGGCTTGGAGATGGGTGCTTAAGATACTATTTTTCTCAAATTGTTTTTGTCTATCTAATCCAGATGGCCAAACAATCCTTACTAAAGATTGTCCCTACTAACAGGAGGGGCAATTGGATATCCTTAGTGACATTTCCCTGTCTATGATACAGTTTGCCTCCTAAGGTGAGAGTTGCCTCCCGGACTTAGAAAATGTTAGTGTTTCTGAAAGGGTTTGGGGCATTTCTCCTGATCAGTTTCTTTTCAATATTCTTTTCAGATATTCAGTCAACTAGCAGCTGCAGCATTGGAGGAAACATGACTATCTTAACCAAGAAAAATGAAGTCACAAAAACAGATATTACTATATTGAACATGCTAAACAGAAGGGATAGCAGTACTAGCACAATCAGCTCAGCCTACATGAGCAGTCGTAGGTCCTCTGGGATTTCACCTTGTTTTTCCAGTCGTAGATCCAGTGATGCTTCTCAGGGGAACAGAAGGCTTCAGAACCTCAGTGTTGCCGATTCCTATGATCCCATTTCAACTGATGCTTCAAGGCGATCCAGTGAAGTTAGCCAATGTGACAGCTTGCCTGGACTTCTCAGTCTTACTCCTACACAACAATACAGGCTGAAAGCAAAATATGCAGCAGCTATTGGTGGACCTCCACCAACACCACTTCCTAATATGGAAAGGATGAGCTTGAAAACAAGAATGGCACTATTGGGTGAATCTAGGGAATCTGGGATGTCACCCTTGCCTCCATTAAATTCTCCTCGAAGATGTAGTGATACTGGGGTCAACAGTAACAACAGGAGACATCTACTGCCTCATGATATGCTTGGAAATAGCACAAGAAGAGCTAGTGATCCTGCAAGACCAGTCTCAGATAACCTGTCTTTTCCAAGAATCCACCGTTTTAACAGTCTCAACAGCTTTAACCCTCCTGCTTTGCCTCCATACTTTGAAAAACAAAACTTCATCCTGAAGAATTACACTTGCCCAGATGTTGGTTTGTTCCAGAATTTATGCTCCCCTGGCCCGCCAAGTATTTGTGAGAATGTGGCTATGGAAGCGGCTACCACAGAAGCAGATGGTTGTTTGAATGATGAAGATCTATTACCAGATGATGTGGTCCAGTATTTGAATTCTCAGAATCAAGGTTTGTACAATCAATTGCCAAATGATGAGCTACACAGCAACAAAGAACATCACAATCCAGCAATGGAAAACAACAACAACTTTGATCAATCTCCTCCAATAAGCAACTCTCAGAAAAATGACCTACCAATTCAATGGAATGAAGTAAGCTCAGGAAGTTCTGACTTATCTCCATCAAAATTAAAATGTAGACCACAGTCCTTAATACAGCAAACTCAAACCATAGGCCCCTATAATAACTTGGTTATCCAGCAGCAGCTGCAGCAGGCACTGGAGAGAAATGGTATTATCCAACAAAATGCCTATCAGCATCTTACAGACAACAATATCTCTTGCAGTATAGAGCAAAATGTAATCATGAACAACAATGACACAAGTTCTTACCACTTACACTCAAATAAATCACAGCTATATAGTAATAAATTTGGCAGACAACCTGTGAACAATGCCTGTGATGTGATGAATCAAGTTGAAAAACCGAGAAGCCATTTCATGCTAACTAGTGGAAGTCAGCGAAAGTTTGGCTATCATGTGATGCCAGATAAGCAGTCTGCCAATGCAATTAACAAGATGCAGAGCAGAAATATAGTTTTTGAGGAATACCTTTCTAATCAGTCAGAAGATGAAGTGAGCCATTGCCAAGAAGCAAGACATTCCAATAAAATGATAGAGCAAATTATAGTTCCCTCACAAGCTAGCTGCCAAGAACTCCTGTCTCAGAATGGGACCCATCCATCAGTTCCTGCCAAACCCTACCAACCATATTCCAACCACTATGGAGACAGATGGCAAAACACTTTAAGGAATAACATGGTGAGGCAATCTGGACTTCTAATGGATACAAACCAGTCACACAGGGTTACAGGTATCAAGGTAGAATCTCAAGATCAGTTACAACAATTCTGCTCCAATGTGCAGAATTATTCTGGTCAGTTGTATGACCAAACCACAGGGTTTAATCAGCAAGCTCTGAAAGCAGAAACTTTTTCCCTTTCAGAAGCTAATTATCTAATACAAGAGGTAGCTATTGAAAGTACATCAGAGCTTCTCTCCCCAGGGGTCAACCAAGTGACAAGCACAGTTGACAGTATTGACACAAGCAGCCTTGAAGGTGTGCAAATTGATTTTGATGCTATTGTAGATGATGGTGATCATGCCAGTTTAATTTCAGGAGCCCTGAGTCCCAGTATCATTCAGAATCTATCACACAATTCTTCCCGTCTTACCACTCCCCAAGCATTTCTTACATTCCCAGTTATGCCCATAAGTACAACCAATATGGCTATTGGGGACATGAATTCTTTGTTGACCTCACTTGCAGAAGAAAGCAAGTTTCTTGCTGTTATGCAATAAACCTAAACAACTTAGGGTATGAAAAAATTTTAAATGTGATTTTTTTTGTTACTTGTCTTAAGTACTGTAACAGTCTCATCTCAACTAAATGAGATGTGTTTCAAGTATATTCCTTTTATGGAATTAGAACTGAAAAACCCTAAAGTGTTCTAGGGAGAAACTGTCTTCCATTTCAGCTTTGAATCAGTATTGTTACACATGCCATCCCTTCTTTTTTATTATTTTATCTTTTATATAACTTTGTTTTTATTTTTGTAATTGCAAACCACTGTAAAAGTGTAATGTGCATGTTAGCTTATTTTTGAGGAGGATCTGATATTACAATTTATTGATACCTAAAAGAAGTCTTGAATGATTATGGCCAGAACTCTTACTGTATGTAAACAATTTCTAAGGCACATTTCTGAGGGGAAATTTGAAATTCTATCCACCTCACTATAAATTTCATTGATGAGAATTGTTGAAAGCAAACTAAACTAATTTATGGCATGGGAGGGGAAAATTAATACTTTAAGTGGTTATTTCTTTTGCTCTATATCTATGGTTTTTTAAACTTTGAGGGGAAATCCCTTTTCTATATCATTTTTCCTGCTGCAGAATTTTTCAGAATTTTCATGCAAAAAGTTGGCTTGCTGTGTTGGATTTCATCAATGTCATGTGTAAACTAACAGCATGATTAAGATTGCAGAGAGAATAATGATTAATATTACAGGGAGAAGATCAAAGGCAATGAACAAATTGCCATTCTGAGAATTCTGCTTATCGTTACTTATTCTCACACTTTATTAATAAGCTTCCAAGAAACTCTAAAGTTGTCTAGAATCCAAGGTAGAAATCATTGGTCTAGGCTGAGAAAACAGCAAAAATTAAACCTGAAATTTATTCCAATAAAAGTGTTAACATGGTGAGAGGGGAAAGTTAAGTATTAGATATCCTGCTCTGATCAAAAATTAAGTTAGGTTTTTAGCCACTGGGATATAACAATAAGCCTCACATTTTTTAATATGTTGTGATGCACCTATTAGAATAAACATGTTACTGTTCACCTCTATTATAAATCTCCTTACTGAGACTTAAATAAAATATGCACTTTTAAAGAAAGATTAGTTAACATTCTTGCCATGTGATTTACATATTTCGAAGGATTCAGTGTCTTTCAAAACTTTTTGTTCCTTTTAATCACTGTTCATTTACAATAGGAGCACTAACCAGAGCTTCAGAATAATGTAATGGTGCTATAAATGTCTCATATTTGAAACCGCTGATAGCACTCCATTCATGGAGACATAGGAAGAGTTAAAACTGTGATTATTCTTGTTTCCTAACTCATATAAGAGTTTCAAACCATTTAGTTGTTCAGCAAACTATGGGCCAATGCCTACATACTTCAGTCTGAAAATATCAAGTTTGATAATATGAATGTATATTGATACATATAGTATTTAATATACTAAAAGCAGACAGTCTGATCAAAGGAAAATAATAGCAATAGTTGGTGTGTCTATGTATTTAAAGAGAATAGGCAATTTTCCAGTACCTTTACTGTTCAAACGTTAATATAGTAAGACCAGAATTGATAGTGCTTACACTGATTTACATTAATACATGTATGTATCCAAAATATTTAAAATGCTACTCATTCTTTGAGATTTGTCATATAGTTTATCATATTTTGATATCTCATGTTATACTTTTATTGCTCCAGATAATCCAGTTTCTTGAGTTACTCAGCATTTGCAGTTAATTTATTTATCTTCTCATTTCTCACTGCTATTTTAGTTTTTTTTTTAAATCTTACTACACATTCCAAAATAATCATAGTAAGATTCATTTAATTGGTATTATAACTCTAATGTGTGTATGCTCTGTGACAGCAAAGACTGCTTCCTAGTATTTCAGACAAATAATAAAATGATTAAAAACTCAGTTATGGAGATTGTTTCACAACTCAGGAGTTTTATTAAAGACTTCATTGTTCCATATTTCCCAAAAACCTCCATTGCTGCTGGGCCGAGACTGTGCTGTTGGATTTGAAGTAGTAGACTTCGCTAAACAGCTGCATAACGTCTTAGTTAATCAACTGTGTCAGAATTATAATATCATGTTTTCTGTATCCAATTTCTTATGGATAGGACTCAGGAAATATTACTGAACTCTACTTGAATCCTTTGATTGAGTCCTGTCAAATAAGATAGTTGGGATCTTTTTATATAATTCATTTCCAGTAAGGCCTGGACATTTGAATTCTAATCCAGCCATTGCATTATATCAATCAAAATGTTTTTTTAATGACAGTACTCCACAAATAGGCTGTAACTTTTAAAAATACTTAACCACATGGATACCCAAAATTGTGATGACAATTTAGGCTGATACTGGTGGATAAATTTTCTGCTTGATTGTGGATATCCCTCTGGTAAATATTTCTATTTATTTTTATTATTACTGTATATTGAGTCCAAACTGGGTCTTACTTAAAATAAACATTGAAATCAGTGGACTGAATAATTAAGTCTGAATCCTTATACAAAATAAATAATATTGCATTTCTTTCTGGATTTAACAATAGGTCACAGAACAATATAAAATTAACATGAAAATTGTAATTTATCCATTGCAGCTCTTGTGCAGAGTAATATTTGTTTATTGAAAAAGCAACTAATCTAAGTGAGAGGAGAAGCTACTTTTCCTACCATTCAAATGTTCTTTCATAAGATCTATATAAAAACAAATGTATTTATTTTTATGCTTTCATTTCCATTAAAAATATTGTTTATTAAAGTACACTGACAACAAAAGAAAGGACAAATTTTCGAATTATTATAATTCAGTTTTGTAAAATACATATTTAAGACACATTATGTTTTCTTGCATATCTGTTGAGATGAGACAAGGTGTAAGCTTCTCAGTGCTGCTTGATAATTGCTAATGTTTTGCTTTATGTTTCCTTAATTGAAGCACTTCACACAGTGGTCATTTTTTTCAGTTCCTTAAGCTGGATTTGGGAAATATCGAGGTGAAGGGCTTTAGTTACTGAGTAGTTGGGGCTTACTGCAAATCTACTGCACCAGCTAAGACTCAATAGTCATGCGAATTTTATCTTCCCAAATGCTTGTTAAAATATTACATTTGAGACTCTTTCACAAAATTCCTAAGTCCATTAGAAGTTAGGTTGATTCTAAGAACCAGTGTTATATTAGTAATGTATTATATGCATAATCTCTGTGTGACCTAATTTTTCAGAATGGTTTAGATTACACATCTAACACACAAATAATTATATACCTCATGCTATGCATCACCTAGTGCTATGCATGCATCTAATGGTACAGTATGTGCAGTTTCCTAAATAATAACCATTACTAGCTCAGCCAGATATGAAAGTGTGTTCCATTTATGAATTTGGTAGGAATTTTAATAGCAGAAATCTTAACTGGATGTTGTAAACATTATTATAAATCTGTCTTTTCAAACTTTGTGCCCTTCAAATGTATCTAAGTGTGGTATCCTTCTCTAAATGACTCAGATTATATTGAAAAAATACCTAGAAATAATCAGATTTGGGAAAGGTGCTATATCCATTTAATTTCTGTCACCAGAAACTGAGTTTTGAGTTTTACATGAAATGTTGCTGGATACATTGGTTAGTTTTTTTAATTAACTTTTTCCTTTATTCTCTGATATAATATTGTCACTTACAGTACATACAAGTAGTATGTTTGAATTAACAAAAGATACATTTGGATATGCCTAACATGTCAATCTAGAGCAGCACTCAAGAAATAGGTCTGTGAGATCATTGAGAGTTTTAAGGAAATACAGCTAGACTCAGATAGGAAAGAACTTTCCAGAATGGAATGGAACCTAAAACTATGCACTTAAATATCAAGACAGCAATTTAGACTTTTATTCTTACTAAAAGGAAATTGTCATATGGTACTATGTTTAAAAATGCTGGTTTCTTGCTTTGGTTATTTGTTTTTTGGGTGTCCTCTTTTCATTTTCTTAAAAAGCTGTGTTTCTCTTCCTGTAATAGATGTGCCTTATTCTTAATTAATCTGTGTTTTTTTTAAAGTTGGGGGACCAAAAAATAGTGCCAAACTTTAACTGTAAAGCTTTACTTTCCATAATAGCTTTACTGCTTTTAAGAAAACTGTCTGAATACTGTCCTGTGACTCTTTGGCATTCATATGTCATCTACGTAGGATTTGAATATCTTTGGGGGGGGGGACTTGTCAATCTTCAGATGTGTAAGATAGAAATGTATGTTAGGGTGGTATTTTTTTTTACTTTTATAAGTGTATTCTTTTTTTAAAAAAATCAATGTGTAAAATACATTTACATATAGTAGGAATAGCATTAAATGTAGAAGATCTTAGTAGTCTTCATTTGATAAATTTGCATTTATGATCTAGTGTTCTTGGAGCCTTAGATCAGCCTAAACGGTCATAGTGTGGTGTTCAAAGGTTTTCAAAAACTATTTAGTTCTTTTGTAATGAGGGGTAAAATGTTTCTTACAATGTCAATAAAACTTTTGTACTTAAGATTTCATCTTGAATGTTTATTTCAAAAACTAGGGGCAAGTCTTAAGCTATATTATAATTAACATAATACCTTACTGCTTTTCTTCCTGAAGGAAGGAAATGCCTTGACCGGTCTTCTCCTTAACATAAGTTAACAACAGAGGTGATTTTCCTACATCTTGAACCATAATCTGGGGAAATAGTTGTGATGATGAAGGAAAACCCATTCTGTGGAATCATCACATAGCCTTAGTAATTTTGACTCATGTGGCCAAAGAACAGCAACTCTTTTTGAGGAGGTAAAAACAAAAGCATCAGTGTTGGAATGTAAAAATCATTTTAATTAAAAATGAGAAGAAAGAAAAGTAAAAAGTTATTTAAAAGTATGGAGCCAAATGCCAACACAATTATCATAGAGTGAAATAAGATAGTGGCTTATAAATCAAATCAATCTATGGGCCAGCAAATAAAACACAAGAGTCACAATTAAGATAAAAAGAAAACTATAAGTCTAAAATATCTGAAAAAGATTAGAATTAATACTATGGACTACTATGCAGGCTATAGAACAGTACTTGACTGTGGTCAAGGAAATAAAATCAGATTGATATGTTAATAACATCTTGAGATATAACAAATCAGAATGACCAGAATGTTTAGTAAAGAATGGAAATGATTTCTGGTGATCATCTGCATAAAGAGGAAAATACAGAATAATGTTTCATCAATTCAATTATTCCTCCACTGCATGGACACACACTCTATTTGAAGGAGATTTTTTAGTGTCTTCCTTCAATGACAGATAGTGGGAGGACATTGAAACTGGCTAAGGAGAAGGCACTCCTGAATTTTGGGATCATTATGTGACTGAAATATATAGCTGATTAAACAAAGTGTACAGAAGGACTCAAGAAGATATTTCTGGATAGAGCTGGGCAGTCTACTTGCAGCTCTAAATCAATGACATCTTGTTGAGATCAGCTAGTGCACATAATAGCCCATCAAAGTGATGGCTCACCATGAAAAGTCATAAAGTTGTAATTTAGCATATCTTGGCTGGCTTTAGGAAGATTGAAAGCTGTCAATCATAATTAAAGGGGTCAAGCAGACTGGAAAAAAGGAAAGCTTAATTGAATAGCAGAAGATGAAAATCCAGGCAGACGTTTCAGTTTTAAGTAGGCCAGCTTCAAAACAAAAGATCAGGCTCAGAAGGCAATGAAATGCTTCAAAGATGATTCTCGAAAACACGAACTCTTTCCAAAGGAAGGAATGATTTGTAAGAGATTTATGGACGCACATAGCTCGGGAAAAATAAATCAGATATCTAAAGATCTTGACTTGCTCAATTAGATAATTATTTAGTCCCCAGACCAGCCATCTTAGGGTGCTTAGCAAAAACTATGACTTTGGTTTTAGAATAATTAATTTCTAGGCATTCTTCTTGGCAGTGTTCAGGTAGTATATTGGAACAACTATTTCAAGCCAATCTGTTTGAGAAAGCAATAGCAATAGCACTTACCACTTCACAGTGCTTTACAGAACTCCCTAATCAGTTTACAGAGTCAGCATATTGCCCCCCAAAATCTGGGGCCTCATTTTACTGACCTTGGAAGTATGGAAGGCTCAGTCAACCTTGAGCCGGTCAGGATTGAACTCCTGCAGTGGCAGAGTCAGCCTGCAAAACTGCATTCTAATCCCGGCACCAAAGTAGCACAGCATCATCTGTCTATGGAATACATTGTCTATTTCCCAATTTTGGCAAATGAAGACATAGGCTATTCAGTTCGTTGATAATATTAAAAATAAGGGAAGCTAGAATACACCCCTTAATAGCAATTTCTTTGGTGCAGTGTCTTTGGGCTTTCATTCATTACTTTCATCCAGGAGTTTTCATATACAGTAATTTGTATGTAAGAATAACTAATCTTTTATCAATTGACAAAGCATTCTAGTAGCCCCATAATTTGCATCTGGAGATGAGATCAAAAGCAAATTTTAAATCATTGTTTTAAAACATGCTTTAGAGAAGTATTTTTCAACTAGATGTTAGAGGGTTAAAGCGTGGTCAATGATTGAGTGGCCTTATCAGCCAAAATATTCTCAGTTCTTTTTGACTAGGGGTTTCTGCAATCCTATCTACAAGCAAGAGCTGCTAGGTCCACAAAAATAGGCAAAGTAAAAGGAAATGAAGATGCTACAGTGCCACCTCAAGGTTAACAATTGCTAATGAAAATGATTTAAAAAATCTGGATAGTGGACATTACAGTACCTGGAGACAGCAAAATAGAACAGAAAGAACTGGAGAAAATCACAACATAAAAGACCTGCAAATAGAAGCAAAAGGAATGCGGCAAAATAAAGCAAAGATAAAATCAATAATAATATTGATCTTGGATGCAATTCCAAAACATCTAGAGTGCACATGAACACCATCAGCATTGACAAATCATCATCTGCCAATTGCAAAAGACTACTTGGAACAGCTTACATCCTATAACAATACCTTTAATATTATTGAACAACATCTGCCTGTTGGAGATCCTTGGAAAGACTTGATGGGTGCATAAAAATGCCAAATCCGGTCTAAGCATTTGGCTGACTGTGCAACTAATTATAATAATAATAAGGCATGAAATCTATGAAAACATACAACTCTGATGATTATCACTTGAACGGTTTAGACATATATTGGTGAGAATTTTCTGTTCCTTTTGATTTGGAGGTTTTTTTAATGACACTTGTTCAATGTTTTCTGACCTGTTTTATTAAGTCTTGAATAACCCATTTTCTATTGTAAGTGAAAGTTATTATTCAATTTCCTTGTTGTATGTTGCTGAAAAATATTGACATTATTATGAAAATTGCAGATGATATTCCTTCCCATTCTACACAATCTGATTGTATAACTCTGTAACAAGTATATCACAATATTAAAATACTACTTGACATTTATTCAGAAAAATTGGAACCATGGTGATAGCTATTGTAAGGAAACCTTTATTCTTGTATATATTTATCAAATTGTTTATCTCAATCACAATTGAATAAATATTTGGCTAAACTGAATAAATAAATATCCTACTGCATTTATGAGGAAAATAAATGAGATTTGCTAATTCCCAGATTTAAAATTATAGGGTACAGACTGGGTTTTTTTAAGGTGGGAGAAACAAGAAGGATCACACAGACTTTGTTAAACAAGTTTTTAAACCAATTGAATTATTGTAAGAGGAACTTAGATTGTCCTTAATTTTAAAAATATACAGTGCATTCAATTAATCATGTCTTGATTTCAGTTTGATCCCGATACATTATAAACATCTGAAACTCCCAAATTATTTTCAATATTGGTTCATTTCTTCGATAAACATTGATCTGTTCTTTTTAAACAACTAAAGATATAGTTAAGATAGATACTCTTTATTTGTAAGAACTCTCGAATAAAGAATTGGAGTACTAAAATATCTTTATTACACTTTTTGATCAGCTTAAACAGTAAAAAAAAGATAATTTAATACAACGATATGTTATCAGGAAAAAAGACAATAAAACAATGTATCCAATTAAAAGTTTTGCGCAAATGTATGACTTGGTGAAAAACTATTTGGCCACCTGGTATATGAATGTGGAGTTACAATTTCTTAAAAAGCAAGCATTTATCAGTATCATTCTTAAATGAGGTGATTTAGGGAACACAGCACATCTTGGGACATGATAAAAAGGACACCATATAAGTACATGAGCAAGAGTTCTGCCTCCCTGGACCCACAAAAGCAAAGTGTCTTCAAATAAGGAATCCTAGGAAATATTTTCACCAGCAGTGCAGATGGAATGACATCAAAGTAGGCTCTGGAAAAAGGCCCCTTTATATTTACTTAACATTAGATTGACAGCTGTATTATAGGGCTAAGAGCTATCTAATATTTAGCAATAGAATTAAGGAGCACTGGTGATATTATGTTGGCAGTTAATGTCCTTAACTTTTTATTTTACTATTGATTTGGCCTTTTTCAGGGTGACCTAAAGATTCAGGGACAGGCCAAGCCTGCAGTTATATATAGCTATGGTGCCTGGGAGATTGATAGTTGTCTGACAACAGAAGAGCATCAGGCCTGTAGGGTCAACATGATTCTGAATCTGAGATTAGAATCTTAGTCCAGGCCTGAGTCTTAATACTTGGCACGCTACCTACAACCTCACAACTACATTGACAGAGTATTTTGGGGTACTGAACAAAGTCCTAAAGAAAATTGATTAGATGACTTCATAAGCCTCAGGTTCGTGTATGGACCAAGTTATAACCAACATAATAGTTGGGCAACTATTTTAGCCATAAACAGTTTAATTGCTGCTGGATGCAATTTACCCCATTATGTGTGAAATTTAATTATTGCTTGTATGCCGTTTTGGGCAGTACAAATAGAATAATTTATTGGGGACTTAATTTCCTAGGGGCCTGAAAAACTATGCCCAAATATTTAAAACATTTGTTCTCTAATTCATAAGAATAAATTTTCCACTTGTGCTTTTGTCTTTAGATTTATCATAATTGATTATTAATTATTATTCATTATAGTAAAATGTCAGGGTTCTTAATGCTCGCTTCATGCCTTTCAAAGACAAGGAAAGAAGAACCGCATGAACAATGTAAAGTAAAATTGGAAGATGTCTATCAGCTAATTTAGACTCATGAATAATAAAGGGTTTTAATTAAAGAGTTGAAGGATGACCATGATCATGGCTACTATGGACATAAGTCACTTGTAAGTAGGAATAGCAAGTTATAGATGGGACAACTATTAGATGAATAGAATCAGGATTTATATGGGGAAAGCCAGTGGAGGTGGGGATGTAGTTTAACTAATCTGTTCTATTTGTTGTAAGAGATTATCATCTGTAGGATGAACAGATGGGAGTTGGATATGAAAGGAGCCCCCAATGGTGATCTTGTCATTCAATCCTTTCAACCCGAAAGTGCTTCAGCACTCCCAACATGACTGTAGTAATCTGGGAGATTATGAAAGGATTGTGTTAACATTGAATAACTTTGTGTTTCCTTCATTTGCTTGAGTGAATTTTGGGCTGGAGCACCTACTCTTTTTTTGGTGGCACTCAGTGAATGAACTTGTCAGCATTTCAACAGTAGGGCAGCTGGAGAATAGTACGATAAACTGCTGAGGAATTTGATTGCTGCAGTCACTGACTGAATCTTTGATTTAATTGCCTCAAGTTTGTACAGTATATAATTGTTTGCTGTTCTTCTAGAGAAAGAGTGCCAAACATCTGAACCAATTCTTCCTCATCTTCCATGGGAATAACTGATGACTGTATCTTCCCTCTTATTAAACTGAGGATGCTATACTTCCTGAAATGATTTGGTCCTGACCTTGTAGTTGGTGGAGCACTCTGCTGTGTAGATAGTTGCTAGTTGAGATTATAAACTCTGAGATATGGCTATTCTCCCAGAATTTAGCACAGTCCATTCAGTTAGTCTGTGATTTATGAACAGTTGTTTGGCAATTGTTCTAAGTTATGACAGATCCCCCCAAGATACTTATGACCCAGTTTTGAAATTCTGGCCCCTGCAGCATCACATGTGCAAAATTCAGGTGGATTTGTCATTATGACTGACAGCAGGGATGCTGCAGCACCAGTACACCCTGACTATTACTTCTCCCATCATGTCTCACTGAGCTCCCGCAGTTTGGGTATGCTTCCCTACACTACTGCCTTGGCCTGCTTCATATCCATCAGGTCCCACATCTTCTTTGCCATTCCCCATCACTGATCACTCACTTACCTTTTGTAGAGCTCCAGAGCTCACATTGTAAGAAAAGAGCAGGCTGCTTCACCCATTGGCCTCCCTAAACCAATGGCACCATCCCAGAAGTAAGCATCCCTTTGGAAGCTGCTCCAGAAATGGCACCTGCCTCCAGGACTATCACAGGGCCTGCTGGGATGCAAAGGTGTAGTGGTGCCACTTATGTTCTATAGATCTACAAAGTTCTGAAGATCTACAGAAGATGAGTGATTGGTGAAGGAGGGATGGAGAGGAGTGTATGTGGGATCTGGTGAGATGAGAAAGCAGGCCCAAGGCAGAGTACAAAGTGCCTTAGGGGATGAGGGAAGCCTTGAGAGGCCCGGAGTAGGCAGGCTTGAGCCTATGCTAAGCGACCCAGGGCCTCCCCTGCCTGTGAGGCACCTCATGCTCTACTTAACAACCCACACAGTTATTTAGCTTCCAGATCTGGGACAGTAGGACTGGGGATAGATTACATGGTTGCCTCATTTAACAACCACCACAACTTGTCATCATAATGAGCAGCCTCCATTATGATCATAAGTTGAGGTCTACATGTCCATAATAATTTGAAATCTCCTTAGAAAATGTTTAAGTTTAAAAATCACTGAGAAAAATGTAAAATGTAAAATACCTAAAAGTCAATATTATTCTTTCAGGTATGTGCCATCTTGGTACATTTGCTGGAATATACTCTGCAGGAAAGACATTTTGAGACAGAGTGCCACCTACCCTCATTAAGAGGATTAATTGCCATCACGGGCAAAATCCTATGTTGCTGCAAAACTAGCTTATCCATGGCAATTTCCATACATGTAGAATCTTGTGCAGCTTATAGATTTTGAGTAAATTCTGAAAAAGAAATGATGCCATTATAACCTTAAGTTCATATAGTTTCTGATTAGCATCTAGCAGCTGGTCAAAAATGCAATAACTGTTTTAACAGTTAAAAGTAAATTCTTAGCAACAAACTCCACATTCATATTCAAATTATTTTTAATTTAAAAATAGTTTTAAAAATGTCCTCCCCTTTCATGTCCTACAGAAGCCTCATCATTTAGAACAAGGGAAATCATTTACTTCCCATTAAAAAAAGGCATAGGATTTATTAGTGGTGATTGTGAAGGGAGAAGGGGAAGGAGAAGAGAATTTACATGCTATGTCCTTGAACTGGAATAAATCCTTCACTTTTAACTGTTTGGAAGTTACCACGGCTTTAGAGTGCTCAAATGGCTTAGAATTTTCTTTGTGACATTTGGAATACTCCATACTATACCATATTAAAGAATATGTGTGTAGATCATAAAATGAAATTAGTTCAACAAAACATTTTATTAGACATTAAACTGTTTTAAAATCGTTAGCTATCACTTTCATTATGCTAGCAGGACAACAGGAACAAAGAAACATTATTTCATTAATTAATATGATATTCTTAAGTTTATTAATGGGATAAGATGGTGTGAATGTACATATGAATTATTTAAAACATTTTCTGAATTTATCACTTTATGAAGAACTATAGATTGGTAGAAATAAAATTTTTATTCCTGATAAGTTTAAAGGCAGTGAACCCTTGAGATTACAATCTTGGATGGATAATATCTGTTAACTTTCTCCATATGAACTGACTACCAATGTAATAAATTGATCAACATTTTTCCATTTGACCAAAGCTTGGTATTGTAGTTTTACAGTAAAGTAGAATTAGTTCATCTGGTTGTGATTCTTATCTGATTTACCTCAGGATCCTAATACTTTCCCAGATAAATTGTAGGAAAAAGTATTTAATTATATCTGTGTCACAGTGTAGATGGATGATTGAATGATGGACATGTGTTTATGCCAAGCATGTTTAAACTTAGTTACTGATGACTGATCCACTACCTCTGCTGGAAGTTGTTCCTAGTTTTCACTAGTCTTTCTGTGAAGTAGTACTTTCTAAAATTACTTTTGAATTTCCCTCCTATCAGTTCGAGGTTATGTCCCCATGTTCCTGATTTTTGCTTAATATTGAAAATACTGCCTTCTAAAACCTTATTCACACCTTAAAATATTTAAATATATGATTGAGTCCCTGCTTTCCCTTTTCTTCTCCAGAATCTACATATTTAATTCCTCCAATCTCTCCTGATATAATTTATCCCTCATACCTTGCACCATTTTTGTCTTAGCATTTTTTTTTTAACTAAGGTCTCCAGAACTGGACACAGTATATAATGGGATGGGCGCCTTCTTTTTCCTGGAGATCCCTCTAGTGATGCATCCCAGAATTGTGTTTGCCTTCATAGCTGCCTGGCTGCACTGTTTGCTCGTTTTGCAATAATCTGCTATGAGCACACCTAAATCCTTTTCTTCTGTTCTAACATTGTATCACTAATACCATACCCCGCCAAAGGATCCCCCCCTAATCTTACATTTAGAAACATTGAACTCCAGTTTACACATTTCTGACCAATTTTCCAGCAATGCCAAATCACACTCACAGGAACATCAACTTTATTACACACCTTTGTGTCATCAGCAAAGATAAACTTTAGTTAGAAATCATTCTGTTATATCACTTATAAAAATATTTAACAGAACAGGATCTAGGACTGAGTCTTATGGTATACCACTTGTGATTGGTATCTGTTCAGAAAGTGATCCATTAATAATCAATGGTTGGAAACTGATCAAAGAGAGAAGCAACCTGGAATTAAGGAGAAACTTCCTAACAATGAGGACAATTAACCAGTGTAACCACTTGCCTTCAGAAATCATGGGCGTTCCTTCACTGGAGGTTTTTAAGAAGAGACTGGACAGTCATTTGTCTGAGATGGTATAGGTCAGTGATGGCGAACCTTTTAGAGACCAAGTGCCCAAACTGCAACCCAAAAGTCACTTATGCATCGCCGGGTGCCGGGTGGGTGTGGCCCACTGAGTGGGCATGGCTATGGTAGTCATGGCAGCATGGGTGGGCATGGCCAGGGTGGGCATGGTCACCTCGATGTTGCTCCTGGGGAGGGATGCCTGTGGGGGCTGGGCAGGGTTGGGGGAGATCCAGGGGGTCTCTGGCAGGTGGGGCAATGGGCAGGAGGCTCGTCCTGCAGGGTGAGGTGAGGCGAGAGAGGGGGCAGGGCCATTGCTGTGGGGCAAGGCAAGGAAAGATGAGGCAGGGGCCGGGGCTGGTTGCAGACAAAGGGGGGCTCCGGTGAGGAGGAGGAGGCAGAGGAAGAGGGTTTAAGCAAGCTTAGCAACTGGAGTGGGGATCCCCCCCAAAATAAACATGCTTCGTGGGTAACCTCAAAGCACGAGAGAAGAGACCAAAACCTGCTGCAACCACCCAGCAGATGGGAGGGGAATAAAAACCAAACAGCCCCCCCTGCCAATCCTCAACAGAAACTGACTTAGGTGGGATCACAGACCAGCCAAGGGCAGGGAAGCCGTTGTCCCCGGCTTTGACTGGGTGGCGTGGTGGCCGCCAGGCAGAGGCTGTGAAAGGAGAGGACCCTGGAGCAGGGAAGCCGTCATCGCAGAGACATGGGTCATGCGTCACCACCAAGGAGGATGGAGGAGGAGGGCTGGCTGGGGATGGGCTGGTGGCGGGAGTAGTGTTGCCCATGGGCGGAATCTGACCAGCCCCATCCTGGAGGGGGGAAGAGGCCGAGGGAGTCTGAAGGAAGGCAGGCGTGGTACTTGGGGGTAGCTGCTCTCCCCCCTCCCCCCCACTCCCACAGAAGGGCTGGCTGGCTTCGGCGTCACCTGGGCAGGCCTGGCCGCACATCTGCCAGCAGCGCTGGTGGGCCCGGCCTTCCTTCCTTCCTTCCTTCCTTCCTTCCTTCCTTCCTTCCTTCCTTCCTTCCTTCCTTCCTTCCTTCCTTCCTTCCTTCCTTCCTTCCTTCCTTCCTCCCTCTCTCTCTCTCCCTTTCTCCAAAGTCCAAACTTATGTGTCCTCCTTCCCCTGCTAGCCTTCTGCAAAGCATGCAAATGGATGCCGCGTCCTTCTTGTCTTCTCCAAACTCATGCCCATCATTGCTTCCAAAGGGCGTCTGCTCGCTCACTTGCTCTCTCGCTGCACTCCCGCCAAAACCTGCTTTTATACTTGTTCCCCTCTCCCCGCCCAGCTCTCGCAGCTGTTCCCGTGAGAACGCTGCTGAATTCGGTTTTCCTGCCCTCTCCAGTTCCCACTAGTCAGGCGCACGTGGAAAGGGGGAGGAGCATCCCTCTGGCCCGCACGCCAACAGAAAGGGCTCTGTGTGCCCAGTGTGGCACGCGTGCCATAGGTTTGCCACCACAGGTATAGGTTCTCCTGCTTGAGCAGAGGGCTGGACTAGAAGCCCTCCAAGGTCCCTTCCAGCTCTATTCTATTGTAATCACAAACTGGGATTTTATCCCTGAGCCAATTTCCTATCCATTGAACCATCCAGTGTTTAAGCCCTAGCCTTGCAACTTTTTTTTTATGAACTCATTATATGGAACTGTATCAAATGCTTTGCTAAAATCCAAATAGGTAGGCTATATCCACATGTGTCTATGTCTCCTTTATTTTTTTCTACCTATAGCTGCTGTGAACCAGAGTGGGTTCCCTTTCTTTTCCTTGTACTAATATGCCTCACATATAGACTAGTTGCCTTCAAGATGGTAGATTTTATCAGCATCCACTGAGCACTGACGTATGTTACTTTATGCTATCCTTCTCGTTTATGTTTTAGATACTCCTCCATTTTAGTAAAATTTTGCTTTAGAAGGATGCAACAGTGGGAGTTTTTATGCTTTTTACCATTTACAATGAAGCTACTTACAACAGGTATATACAACACAATCTCATTGTTCATATATTAAGTTTCCTCTTAAGTCTCCCTTTCAGAGGCTATCCCCCTCAGCTCTCCTGTCCCCCCTTCTTCTTTGTCCCCTTCTATTCTGGAGAAAGAAATAAAAGGGCTGGATTTACTGAAGGGTGGTCCTGTATCTAGTCAGCCGATATTCTGAGGATCTCCCAAGTCCTTCCTCAGAGACCAGGGCTTCGTCAGTCACATATGATCCCCTCCTTTCTGTCTAGATATTGCCTATATGCAGCTGAGTCCCTTCTTTCTTTTTGGGTGAAAATGTCCTCTTTGGGGCCTTTCCTTCTTCCAGGGAAGCCACTCAAGGACTTTTTTCATTCCCCAACCAAAACCCCCCAACTATTCTGCATACTCATGTAGCTTTATTCTCCAACTTTTCTCTCCAAGCACTCCATTTTGAAGTTTTCTTTCTTCTCTTTCTGTCCATTCCTTGTCTTCAAACTCTCCCTCTTTCTAGACTAGCACCCTATCTTGCAGCAACTGAGGAGGGGCACTGATAGAGTATGAGCTGGATCAATAGGACTACTGTCTGTGTATCTCTCTACAACAGTTCTGGCTAGCAGCCAGGTCAGCTCATCATCCCTCGTGATTGCACAGCTGCCTTGCACAACCAGAACTGAGCTCCCTTTCCTCACTTCATTTGCTGATTAGTGCTTGCAGAATAGTAGCCATCCTAGGCCACCGAATAGCCATCCTAGGCCACAGAGTTGGTCTTCTAGTCCAACCTTCTGCTCAAATAAGAAGTCCTATACCATTTCAGGCAAATCATTGTCCAATCTCTTCTTAAAAACCTCCAAGGTTGGCATTCATTAAAATATATAGTCTGGCAGCAATGCATTCAGAGAAGGAAAAGTCAAGAACGATCATGCTAAACAATCCTATCATCTTATTTCTCAGCTCAACCCAGAAAAGGGGTGGGTGTAAGGAATACCATTAGTCTTTTGTAAAGTATTAAGTCAACAAAATGTAACTTCATTTGCAAGTGAAGAATAATATTATAAGGAAAAGCCCATTTAGATGATTTGCCTTAATTGTTAAAACTATTGTGTAGAAAATTCACTGAAAATGGGAAGCGGAATAAAGATAGACTTCAAAAGAAGTTCTAAGGGAGTTTCCAAAGAATGCTATAAAGCTGTGGTGTTTGTTTTCACAAGGCAGAACTTGTATGTTATTTGAGAGACATACTTGTTCTTTATGGGTAGTTATCTTAAAAATCACAACTGAGATTAGCCGCTGTCGCTAAATGACATGGTCATTAAATGAGACACCATTCATCTGCACTGGATTTATGATTTTACTTTGCTGCAGTCGTTAAATGAATCACTTATGATCATTGAATAACACATGACTGCAATTTGCAATTTTACTTCTGGAGTCTACACTGAGTTTGCCTGAAACTTGCAAATGGTGATCACATGACCACAGGTGCTGTGATGGTGATAAATGAATGCCAGTTGTGAAGCACTTGAATGGTAATCCCATGACCAAAGGAATGTTGCAATGGCTGTCAATGCAAGAGCATATAGTCCTTGTCATAAAGTCACTTTTTCAGCACCATCATAACTTTGGTCACTAAATGGGACTGTGATTAACCAAGGACTACCTCTACTGGGCTTGATATTTAGCATAATAATATTGGACTTGGCTCAGATAATTTCTTAAAGCATCTCCTTTGCTAAGTTCACAGCATCCAAGAATCAATTGGAGAAGAAATTAAGCCCTCCTGTTTGTCCAGCTGGTGTCACATATTTTAATCGAAGCATGTTACATCCATCAGGACTAGAAACATTACCATTCTCTTATCAAAGTTGGCCTTTACAGAACTGAGGTTTCAAATTAAATGTTCTACTCTTTTAAATATACTATCACCTTTTTTTTCTTTTTTTATTGACTACAAATAACTAGATACAGATGACTTACTTCATAACCATGAGCAACTAAAAATATTTTGCATTATAGGTAATCCTTTGACTTACAACAGTTTATTTAGTGACCATTTGAAGTTACAACACGACTGAAAAAAGTGACATGATCATTTTTCACACTTATGACCGTTGCAACAACCCCATGTTACGTGATCAAAATTAAGACGCTTGGCAACTGGCTCATATTTATGACGGTTGCAATGTCTCAGGGTTATGTGATCCATTTTTGCGACCTTCTGACAAGCAAAGTCAATGGGGAAGTTAGATTCACTTAACAATTGTGTTATTAACAACTGCAGTGATTTTCTTAACAACCGTGGCAAGAAAGATCGTAAAATGGGACAAAATTAACTTAATAAATATTTCACGTAGCAACAGAAATATTGGGCTCAATGATGATCGTAAATTGAGGACCACCTGTATTTATTCTATTTTATTCTACAGTCAAATGATATTTTGGATGCTATTGTAATGATTAAATTGCTGATGAAATCCTTCCATTAGAGGAGAAAGTTGGACAGTACAGTTGCAAACATTTGCTATATTAGTTTTCTACCTTGGAATAAAGCTAATTCTAAAGGGAATATGGAAGAGAAGGACAAGGAAAATCTCTATTGTGATCAACAACCACTCCATAAAACACCTTACATACATAAAACTAATATTGATTAACTAATTAGATAAACAGATGAATCAAACAAAGCACAGTACATCTGACATATTGCATGACAATATGATAAAATAAGATAAGATAAGATAACCTTTATTGTCATTTTTTTTACTGTGGACACAATGGCACACATCAAAAATGAAATTTAGTTGCCCGTTCTCAAAGTGAAACACATACATGACACACACCTAAACATACTATGTACAACATATGTATAGACCCACACCCCTACATATACATAGCAAATAAATATTAAATACTGTCCATCTTGAATATATAATGGAAGAAGGAAGCTTGAGAGTTCACAAGGTTAATGCTGTATGGAATGAAACTATGGCTGAATCTGGATGTTCTGCTACGGATACCACAAAGCCTCCTCCCAGAAGGAAACAAGGAAAATCTTATGGACCCTGCTCAAGCAGCACTTCTGTGCTATGTCCTGGATGGGAGGGAGGGGCCTGCCAATGATCTTTTCGGCCATTCTCACCACTCTCTGCACCGCCTTCCTGTCTGAAGCAGTGATGCTTCCAAACCAGACTGTGATGCTGTATGACAGGATGCTCTCAATCGTCCCCCTGTAGAAAGTGGTCAGGATAGAGGAAGGAAGATGTGCTTTTCTCATGCGACACAGAAAATGCAGGCACTGCTGTGCCCGCTTCACCAGTTTCTCACTGTTGAGCGACCAAGCCAGCCTACTCGTTAGCTGCACACCCAGGAATTTGATGCTGGTGACCATCTCCACAGGTGAATCATTAATGCACAGAGAAGTGTGGCTGTGCCTGCCTTTTCTGAAATTGACAATGATCTCTTTGCTTTTTCCGGTATTTAAAACTAGGCTGTTTTCCTTACATCAGTTCACCAACCCCTCAACCTCCTTGCGGTAAGCTTCCACCTTGTCATCCTGAATAAGGCCCACTGTTATATCATCTGCGAACTTCACAATATGGTTGGTTGCAAACAAATGTAATCTGTATGAATATATCACAATGCCTTTGGTTAATTTCTGTTGGGGACCTTTAGCACCTTTATAACATCACTGGCTAATACCTAACGTAATCATTATTTTCTAAATTCTGCACTGTAATGCTTGGCAGAATTCCAGAGTGAGTAATACACAATTGGTATAATGTATAGATGGAGAAAAACATTTCAGAAGATTCCTGGGAAGTGCTCTACAATATGAAAAAAAAAATCCATATCATAAGTTATGATCTGAATTCTTCAGGAGTGAAATGCCTGTCTCATTGTAAGAGTGCGTACATGATCCACAGTGAAAAATCAGCAGGAACAAGAAAGAGAACAACTAATTAGTGTGATGTAGTGTGCTTGATAACTACAATTAATGTCACATCAATATAAATAAATCTTTTCCCCATTTTCAATTTGTAAAGGCTACAGTAGGGAGTTCTTCTAATTCCACCAACTCTGCTCATGAATCTGCCTGTTACTGAGACAGCAGATAACCCCTTCCCACCATGCTTTGATGATATTAATCCTCTCTGGAAGGATTCTAGAAGAGAGATTTGAAAGACTGAGGCATAAGCTGTTCTGCTAGTTTCTATTTTTTTTCCTACATAATTTTAATGTCTATATGGACTACCTAACTGAATGACGTATCTGCTGTTAACACCCAATTCTGTTCCTCCCATTCTAAAATACTGGTACAGCTGTAAAACACCAACTCAATCTGTGGGATTGATAATAGCCAAAATGGGATCCCACGAAACAAGCCAAGTACAGATACAACAATAGAAATGTTAAATATTAATCTTTCCAAAGTGATCATGTTTTGAAAGTGATAATTGTCTCATCATCTGAAAGTGTTTTTGAGATATAACCTTGATCTGTGAGATGTTATGCATTCACAGATTTTATAAAGAATTCAGAGGATATTGTTTTCAATGCTTATGGGTTTTTCCCATTATTTGCTGTTAAGAAGAAAATTATGTAATAACTACCTGAAGTACTTCAGATACATGGAGTATTTCCCAATAATTTTGGTCCACTAATTTTGAAAATATTATCTTAGTTTGTTATTCTATATAATTTGAGACATTGATTCTATCTTCTAAAAAACACACAAAAGTACGAACCCAACAAGCAGATAAAATTTTGGGATAAAATATCATTTCACAGTTAAATACATTTTCAAAATTCCTGTCAAAATGTTTTTGATTGTTTAATTCAGGGGTGTCAAACTCAATTTCATTGAGGGCCGCATCAGCATTGCGGTTGCCCTGGGGGGCCCAGATGGGTGTGGCCAGGGAGGGTGTGGCCTACTGGGTGGGCGTGGATGGAGTGGGTGTGGCCTACTGGGTGGGCATGGCCAGCTCTACATCATTCGTGTCAAGGGGGCCTGGGCAGGAGTGGGACAGATCTGAGGGTCTCTGGCAGAAGGGGGTGGAACCAGGGCAAGTGCCAAGGCATGGTCCACTGGAGGAGCCCCCCAGCATGCACCCAGGGGGCGGGGCCGACACGGCAGGGGCTGGTTCCTCGCTGTTTCCAGACAGCCTTGTGGAGCTAAGACTGAATGCGTTTCAGCATAGATGGCCACCACAAAATTGTACATTGGCTCCCGGCCGGCCTGGGCCAGGGCCAGGGCCAAGGCAGCCAGGACCGTTCCCTCACTGTTTCCAGGATGGCTTCGCGGGCCACATGAAACCACTTCGCGGGCCGCATCCGGCCCCCAGGCCTTGTGTTTGACATGTCTGGTTTAATTGAATGATATTCTACTATCAAATCTTTTTCTTATTTCTAGAGACTAGATACAGATTGTCCTTACTTAACAACCCCAATTGGGACCAGAATCTTGGTTGTTGAGCAAAGCAGTTATTAAATGAGATGGACTGCTTTTCTCAACTACCACAATCGTGATACTCTTTTTTTTCTTCCAAACAAGTTTTATTGGGTTTTTTTTTGTTTTACATTAAGGTGCTCAAAACACAACGTGAAGGTGGGGACATCAAACATCATAAAACATAGTCATAAATATATAGCTCAAATTAATTCATTACAAATTCCCTCTCTATTTCCCTCTTATAGTCTTACATATTCAAATTAAGACATTTCTAAATAAAATAAATCAATTCAATCAGACATCAATCACATTTCAGTTATAAAAATCCAATCCTGTTTTAAGCTTTACTAATTTAGAATTACCATATTCAAATCAGCCTTAAATAAACATATTATTAACACTTCGGGTATCCCTCATTTCCCTTTTCCCTAACAAATAATTATATCTAGCATAAATATCTTGTTCCCACTATAACATTCGTATATTTTCCAGATACAGTCTATTTCTTGTTCTAGTAGATTATTTATTAATACCATTTCTCCTCTTATCTCCAGTCCCTCTTATTCTCCTTCTATTACAGAATAATTGTCTTATCTGAAATCAAAATATGAATCCAGAGAGAACATTTCTGTCTATTTTAAGTATATATTTTATTATTCAGTCTATATCAATCAAAAATCTTATAACCCCTTAAGCAAAATAGTTATATTTAAAACAAAATATTGATTACAAAGGATAATATTTTACAGAAATCAAGTTTAGGTCAATCAAAATCTCAAAAGCCTTTTTAATCCATTAAGTAAAATTTTGGAACCCATTTTTAAACCTAACTCTAGGTTTCTTTCTGTGCCAAACCGGTTCCCATAATAAAGCTTCTACGTCATCAAACCTCAATGTTTGAAAAGAAATATTTCTCAACATTTCAGACTGGTCAAAAATCTCTTCCTTTTCTTCCAATATCATCTGAATGATGTAGTCAGTTTTGATCCATGTTGTAAGTATTAGTTGCTTATCCATATTATCACAATTTCCAGTGAGTTGTGACTGGGTGTCAGTCTCTGCTGTTTTTGACAGTTCAAATTTCTCAATTAAAGTTGTTTTTTGATCATCAAGATTCTCCATAGATTGTACGTGAATTTGTAAGAAGTTAGTTTGTTCCATAGTTTCCACTATTTCTCCCAAAGTAAAGTCATAGTTGGGTTGTAGATCTGTTTCCTCCATCTCTTTAGGTTGCATCTGTTGTTGTAAAGTAACCTCTTTGGAGTTACACTGTTTTTCCTCAATTGTACCTTGATCTTGATCCATTAAATTTTGAGAGTCAATTTGTAATTCTGAATAGTTCTCTTTAATTTTTCTCCAAGATTTCATGTACTCTGTTGCTTCCAAAATTGCTTCTAGTATAAGTTCATAATCAAGCTATGGGTAAAGATCCTCCATTTCAGTGGTGAAAAAAAAAGTCTTTTACTCTTTTAGTGAAGGCTATATTCAATAAAAGTCCCCAAATATTCACTTCCAATTCCTCATAAACAAGATCACCACCCAGCTGTTTCAAGTTATCTTTACCCTTATCATCGTTTGAAGGTCAGAGCCATTCTCCAGTATTAAAATATACAGTTGCAGTAACACTTTTTGTCACAAGATGCCCTCAGTAAGCTGTAAAGTATTTCTTTCCAAATTGATAAATTCACATTAAAAAAAGTAAAAAAGTAAAAAAGAAAGGCATCTCCAACATAGTAAATAGCGTGGTAATAATAGTAATGTTCAAAAGTAGAAATATTTTCAGGATCCCTCAGTATTCCAAGAGTTAAATAGTCAATAAAAAATTAGCTGTTTTATTTTTTTCAGTTTCCAAAGCTGTTTTTCCCACAGTGCCGAAACGCTGCTCTCTCACAGCAGGGAAGTAATTCAAATTCAAAAGCTTTTTACAGGAGAATAATTAGGGAAAGAGGAGGAAGGAAAGGTCTCACCCGGATTCTCCATGGGGGTTCTTTGTGCTTAGCTGATCTTCTGGCTTTTGGCTGGTGCAGCGAAGTGATCGTCCATTTTACTGGGTGATCTTTTCTCTGACGGCCCTAAGGAGCTGGCTCGGACTGTGGAAGGAGCTGCCGCCCTTCCCTAGTCAATGAGGGCCTCCTCAATGGTAGTCGCCCCTCCAGGGTGACTTTTCGACCCGATTAAGGGTCTACCGGCGTAGGGAAAAACAGCCGGGGAGAGACAAAGCTCTCCGCACGACTGCGTTTGCCACGATCCCGGAACCGGAAGCCTCAATCGTGATACTCTTAATGACTCATGAGATCATTTAACTACAGAAACTAAGTAGATGGAGTCCCAGGTAAAAAATGTGGGATGCCTCAGGTGGATAGAAGGCTCAATATTCCAGGCTTTTCAGTCCCTGAGCAAAGAAACACTCAGGCACATCCTATGATGGGTCTCCCCCACATCTCTGAGGCACCTGCAGTCCTTAGTGTACCTTATTGTGCTGCCTTTCTCCTCAGGAGCTGAAAATCCTCCCTTCCAAGATCAGGCAAAATTTTCAGCCCATGAGCAAGGAATCGTTTTCATGTAGCCTGCATCAGGCCTTCCAGGGCCTCCCTACCCTCAAAACATCCCATGCTCTCTATCTTATTCCACTGTTTTTCTGCTCTAGAGCTGTAAATCCTGCTTGGATTTTGGAATGGACCAATTTTAACCAGCCTCCAGAAATCAGAGGAGCTGGTGGCTTGGCTACAAAGGATCATGCTGTAGATGTGTTGTGCCAAGGTTCTGTTTGGATTTCAGGATGGACCTTTTTCAGCCAACCCCAGAAACTAGAGGAAGTCTTATTGATAGGCTGCAATGGCCTACAACCTTCCTTGCTAGCTTTCCTATTGACTTTCTGGGAAGGCCAGCAAGAAAGATTGAAAATAACAATAATTGCAGGATGTTTGGCAACCAGTCACAAGTGCAAATGGATCAGATCAAAATCACATGAGTGCAGGTGGTATGTGACCATAACTTTAAGTGTGAATCATAAGTCCTTTTATTCAGCCCCAATGGAATTTCAAACTGTCACTGAATGAATGGTAATTAATTGAGGGCTGCCTATAGATGGGTTTTTCTTCATAATGATCTATTCCTCACCCAGTCTGTCAAGTCTTCCAATGGGGTGGACTCCTTGCCTTGCCTCTTTTCCCCCAGTTCAAAGGAAATTATTTTGCTTTTTGATAAATGTGGGTTTATTGAGGACTTTTGGTTTTTCAAGCCCTCTTTCATAGTTGCAGGTCACAGACAAAATGGAGGAATAGCCCTCTTAATCATACCTACATCTCCCACAGTAGTGCTCCAGATAAGACGCAGACTGGATAAGAAAAGTACAATTTATGATTTTGATTTCATTGTTTATTATCCAAGACAGACGGAGAAAGGAATTGTGAAAATACAGGGAAAATTCTTTTAAAAAAGCAATTCCCTGTTTAGTTGAACACCTTGGGCTTGGAAAGAACATATGAACATTCAACATTTAAATTTTTGACTTAGAACAGTTCTCTTTCTATTTCAGTTGGTACTGTATTGGCCATTTTAGCAGCTTTATCCTTTGGATTTTGTTTGACATCCAAATAAGAAAAAACAATTACATTAGTTTCCTGGTTGTGAGCATTCTAGGCACATTTGACTGGCTGCTATGGGAACAAAGTTCAGACAAGATGGCCTTTTGGTTTGATCAAGCACAGCTGTATACTCCAGACAAAATGGGAAAGTCCTATACTTAATGTTAGATGTAGGGGCTTTGCACAGAGACTTAAAGCACCCAGACTGAATCAAATTAAACTCCTCATTTCACTCCTTAAATCTGCTGAAAAATGGGGTGCCAAATTTGGCCCTTCCCATTCTGGAGCACTCAGAGAATCATAAATGGGATACTGAAAGCCCCTGATGCAATATGTCTTGGAATCTTGTCTTATAATTTTTTTTAAAAAAACGAACAAGTAGCAGAGGATTTTTTATTCCCATAGTGTTCTTCAACAAGTGTATTAATGAACAATAATTATGAGAATCTATGGGTATGAATAAGGATGGAAGAATGATAACACATGTGCAAACAATAAAACTTGCATCCTTGTGTCTAATGTCTTGATGCATCCTTCAGATAATGCTATCTTGATCCATATGAGGTGATTTTGAAATCTTTGTCACTATTTATTTTCTTCCTGTTTCCACCAAGAGAACAAATTGTTAAACAGAATTGTCTGTCCTCATTTTTCAAGAGATAACACAGTTGATTTGATGAACTTTCTTTCTCTGTTTAGCAGTCTTCCTCTGAGATACAAATTTTGTTCACTACTGTAAATTTCATCTTGGTGACACATGCGGATGTACAGCATTTTCCTAGTATGCTGTGATGAATGCCACCATTCATTTCTTTTAAGCCACTTAAATTGATTCAAAAGAACAGATCTTTCTTGCAGCATTAATGCTACCTCTGAAATATTCATAAAAAGATTTGGGAGCAGGGATTTTCAAAAAATTGTTTCATAGTGCCATCTAATGGTTCTAACTAGATTTGAGAGTAGATTTTGCTTTTTGGAAGCAGTGTTTTTTTTTTTTTACACAGTGATTGTGTGTTGCAGATGTAGAGCAAATTGGTATCAAATGTATTTTTCTCACATAAATGTGTTGTGAGGAGCTTTTGGCAGGGTGGAAACAATTATCAAGTGTCTGGAGATTTTTTTTACTACTAATAATATGAAATTTGAAATCACAGTTGTGGATTTGAAGTACATTTCTATACAAATATCCATCTGTACAAATCCCAAACTGGTCTGGTCCTCAGTGACTATGTATAGCAAATATTTTTACTTTATTACTTTTCCCATCTGGCCAAATTTTGAAAGATAGATGCCCATCATGGCATGCCTTGGTTTATTTTTGTAACAGTGCTTTAGTTTTTGTAAGGACTAAAGTAATGCTTTTGACTCTTTTGTGGTTTTAAATATTCCCTTTTCAAAGAAGCTAGCACTAATGCTTTTTTAAAATTACTTTTAACATCTTGCAAATATTTTTATTATTATTCTCTGCTTTTTAACAATGAATATATTTGAATTTGAAATAGTATCACTCAATCAATCAATACAAAAATGAACACACAAAACTACTCCCCCTTCCAAGAATTACAATAAAGTGCTTTATTGGTGGCTGCTTTGAAGACCACTCACATAATCCAAAATGTAATTGTCCATCATCTTATAAATAAATCCTGGTTTAGGATATTTGGAGGAACTACATTTAGGTTTATGGGTACTGTTCATAGTGCTGTTTATAAGCTATAATGCTCTTCATGGCTTAGAACCCTGGATTACATGGCCACTTTATTTGATAAGAATTGCCCCATCCTGCTTATGTCCTATGCAAGAAAATTGGCTGTCTGGTGAGCCTGTCCACCTAGAGAAGGATCACAAATCCACAATTGCTCTGATCTTTCTGTAAAATTAGAGTGGTTCCCCTCTCATTGGTCATTCTGGAAATATATGAAAACCATCCTCTTTCACTGAGCCTTTATGGAATAGATAATCAGCAATGGTGGCTGCTTCCTGAATGTTTATGTTTTAATAAGATTTAGAAACCAGGCCCAGGCTGGGTAGGAATAGGGAGAGCAGAATGGGACCTTTAGGCTCCCACCATTGGCTGCGCCTACTTCGCCTTCAGCCACCTGCCTCAGCCCATTCACAGCCAGATTTCCTCCTCCCCTGGCCATTTTCCCTGGGCAATGGGCCCCTGGCCCTCTACCCCCGGCCCTTCGCCCAGACACCGTTTGTCCCAGGTGTTTTATTCCATGGGACAAGAAGCCACCAGCCAATTGGGTGGCAGGTGGCAATGATGGTGCTTGGATGAGACAATGAGGGGGCTGTGAGGGGGATGCGATTGGTGACAGGTTACGGGAGAGAGCAAGATCTGGGGGGAGCGGCAGGCCAAGGCTGCTTGCATAGCTGCTGGGGGTGCCTGGGGGACGGCAGCAGGCAAACACTGCTTGCGTGCTACTGCTGGGAGTTCCTAGTGGGGTGGCAGGGTATCAGTGCTTGTGTGTGGCTGGGGTTCTGCCTGGGGGAGGCGACAGGCCATCAGTGCTTGTGCATGGCTGCTGAGGGTGTCTAGGAGGTCGAATGATGCTGGCATGTGGGGGAGGAGCTGAACTGCCCATTTGACATCAGGCCAGCAGTATTTGGTGCAGGGTGGGGGGTGGCAGCCAAACTGGCCATTCGGTTTTAGGCCGGAGTCCAGGTGCAGAGGCAATGGCAGTGGGGAGAGGTCAAAATGGGAAGCCCTTGCCCCCTGCTGCTTGCTCTTTGCCTGCAGCGGCTTCCCATTTTCACCCCCACATTGCCTACGCATCTGGACTCCAGCTTGACACCTAACAGGCAGTTAGGCTGCCCCCCCCCAACCACACGTCGCCACCATTCAACTCCCCCCAGGCATCCTCAGCAACTGTGCTTACCACTGATGTCCTGCTGCCCTTCCAGGTACTCCCATTAGCAGTGCTTACTGCCAATCCCCAGCCAACTGCCTAGCCCTCCTGCTTACCACCAATGCCCTGCTGCCACCTCAGGCACCTCCAGCAGTAGTGTGCAAGCAGTGTTTGCCTACCATCACCATCCCAGGCACCCCCAGAAGCCGCGCAAGCAGCCTTTGCCCTGCCTCCCCTCAGGTATCCCCAGCAGCCACGCAATCAGCCTTTGCCTGCCACCTCCCCAGATCTTATTCTCTCCTGTAACTTGTCACCAATCGCATCCCCCTCACAGCCCCCTGGTTCTCCCTTCCCAACACATCATTGCCACCTGCCACCTGATTGGCTGGCGGCTTCTTGTCCCATGGAACAAAACACTTGGGACAAATGGTGTCTGGACGAATGGGCCGAGCCAAAGGGCAATGGGCAGAGGGCCAGGGGCCCATTGCCAGGAGAGAATGGCAGGGGGAGGGCCAGCAGAGGAGGAAAGCTGGCTGTGAATGAGCTGAGGCGGGTGGCTGGAGGCAAAGTGGGCACGGCCAATGGTGGGAGTCTAAAGGTCCTAGATGTTAGGGAGAGGCACCTCTGATTTTCACAGAATCATGATTTCTCTGCTTCTAGTTGCTCTTGGCACAACATCCCATCTTCAATAAGTCCTCAACTGTTATTATTCCTGCCTCATTGTAGTATCAATCAATCTTGCTTCTTGAAAAAAAGAAGCTTGTTTACTGTATTTTTTTTTTTATAAACAAGTTTTATTGGTATTTTTTGGTTTTACATCAAAGTGCTTTAAGAATCCACGTGGAGATAGGGTGGTCAATCATCCAAAGAGAAAAAACAATATAATCAAACATAAATAATTCAATAATTCCTTAAAAATTCCTTCTCTATTCCCTCAAGCTATGACCTAGTATTAATACATTTCTAAATAAAATTCAATCATTGTAAAAAAAATATCAATAGTAATTCACTTATATCCATCAAAATCCTGTTTTAAGTTTAACTATTTTACCATTACCATTTTCCCCTTTAGCCTAAAATGAACACATAAGTTACATTTCGGGTCTCCCAATTTCCCATAAAACAATAATTATTTCTAAAATATACATATTATATCAACTATTATATTTTAATACTTCCCAACTATATTCTATTTCCTATACTCTATCAAGTATATATTTTATAAATCAATCCATATCTCTAAAAGTTCCTCAATTGCTTTAACATAATCAAATTAATACATTTCTAATTAGCATTCAATCATTATAAAAGAAAAAATGTCAGTAATATTTCACCAATATCAATCCAACTCATTTTTGAATTTAACTAATTTCCAATTTGGCCTTGAATAAACAATAAGCTACATTTCAAATCTCTCAATTTCCCTCACAAAACCATAATTATTTCTAAAATATACATATTTTTACCATTATATTTTCCTACTTCCCAACTATATTCCATTTCTTATTCTACTCTAAAATTTAAATCCCATCTATTCCCAACAACAAAAAAAGAAAAATATTTTCTTACTTCTTTTCATATCTATATTCTATTTCTTATTCTATTCTTCTTGTTTACCAATTCCATATTACCTCCACACCATAATCAAATCAATAATTTTCATCTCAGTAGTATTATCTCAAACCAAACTCTTAAGCCTTTTTAACCTTTCAAATAGATTTTTAATTCTCATTTTTAAATCTAATTCTAGCTTTCTTTTTGTGCCAAGCAGGTTTCCATAAAAGAGCCTTTAAATCATCAAATCTCCATATTTGATCGTGTATAGTCCTGAACAATTCAGTCTGATCATGTTTCTTTTCTCTTTTTTCCAATATTGTCAAAGCTGTATAGTTCTTTTTGTTCAATGTAATAATTACTCGTTGATTATCCGTATTATCACAATTCTCAAAGTCTCATATTTGCAAATCGGGTCCCATTGCTTTTGACTTTGTAAGTATTTCAATGGAAATCCAACTTTGGTCATCCAAGTTCTCAGTAATATTTTCTTCTAGATTGCTTTGTTTTTCATTTAGTATGTGAGTCATAAAGTAGTCAATTGAAGTCTGGAAGTCATTTTGAAGTTTTATAATGAAGGCATCTAGTCTAGCATTCACTCGCTCATGAAATTCATAAATTCTTCCCGACATACATTTCCAAATCAGTTGTGAATGGGATTCTTCCATCTCTTTAAATTGTATAAGTTGCTTGCCAGTCTCTTTAAAGTTGGTATTCTTCCTCTATTATTCCTTGTGCTGAAAATTAGTAGTTAATTCTGGAACATCATCTTTAAAGTTTTTTCTAGAATAAATCCAAAGCCAAACTGTAGATAAACCTTGTATTTGTACTCCAAAAAAAAGAGAGCCATCCATATGTCTGAGAAAGCACTTTAAAGTCAAGTTAGAATAATAGAAATGAAAGCAGAGGGGGAAAAAAAAAGTATCTTCTTGCGGTCAGATAGGAATGTCTGGGCATAGAGCCAAGTCTGGGCATTGAGCCAAAAGACTGAATACACACTGAGCGCACTGAGCACAAAATAGTGAAAGTTCTCAAGCGGATACTTTGTTACTAATTTGAAACAGCACAGAAAAAAAACCCAGCATGAGAGAGAAAAGGTTTTAAACTGAATAATATGATTAAAATGATTTTTCTAAATGTAGGAATAAATTCAAATAAAATAGCTTAAGACACCTTATGTACAGAAGGGGGGAGGAATAAAAAAACACTCTACCCCCCTCCCTAAAGGTTTCAAACTAAAACAAGTAGACAGAAAGACGCAGAGTATTTTCAGGATCCCCGAAATCCAGCAATTCAAGTAGTCAATAGAAGTTAATTGTTTTTCCAAGCTCTTTTTCCCAAATATCCGAACGCTGCTCTCTTAAGGTAGGGAAATAATTCCAAAAGCTTTTCACAGGAAGGTAGTTAGGGTACAGAGAGGGAAGGAAAGGTCTCACCCGGATCATCCACAGTGGTTCTTTATGCTTAGCTGTTCTTGTGGCTTGCGGCTGGAGCAGCTAGGTGATCGGCCATGTTAATGGCCGATCTTTTCCCCGTCGGCCCAGAGGAGCTGTCTCGGATCTCGGAGGGAGCTGCCGCTCCCTCCGCAATCAACGAGTGTCCTCCCCAGCGGTAGTCGCCCCTCTGGGTGACTTTCGACTCTGTCCAGTGTCTACTGGCGCGGGGAAACCGATTGGCAAAGGGAATGGACCCTTCGCAAGACCGCAGGCGCTGCAACTGGAACCGGAAGCCCCTACTGTATTTTTTTATTAAATGCATTTAGGTTTGATATTATGATACTTCACAGCACTGTTTTGATTCATTTAATTCAAAATTAATAAGTAAGAACTCATAATAATAATAATAGACTTTTTGTTATCCCCTGTAATTATTTTAACAGAATAACAGAGTTGGAAGAATAGAATAGAGCTGTAAGGGACCTTGGAGGTCTTCTAGTCCAGCCCCCTGCTCAAGCAGGAGAACCTATACCATCTCAGACAGGTGATTGTCTAGCCTCTTCTTAAAAATCTCCAGTGATGGAGCGCCCACAATTTCTGGGGGTAAGCTGTTCCACTAGTTGATTGTCCTCACTGTCAGGAAGTTTCTCCTTAATTCCAAGTTTCTTCTCTCTTTGATCAGTTTCCTTCCCTCTGGTGCTCTGGTGAACAAAGTGATCCCCTTTTCCTTGCGGCAGCCCCTCAGAGACTGGAATACTGCTATCATGTCTCCCCTATTTCTTCTTTTCTTTAGACTAGTCAAACCCAAGTCCCACAGCCGTTCTTCGTATGTTTTAGTCTCCAGGCCTTTGATCATCTTAGTTGCTCTTCTCTGATTTTTTTCCAAACTCTCAACATATTTTTTGTGATATGGTGACCAAAATTGGCTGCAGTGTTCCAGGTGTTGTCTTTCTAGGGTTTTATAAAGCAGTACTAATACTTCACATGATCTTGATTCTATGCCTCTCTTTATACAAACCAGGATTGTATTAGCTGTTTTGGTTGCTGCTACACACTGCTAACTCATAGTCAAGTGATTGTCCGTTAGGACTCCAAGGTCCCTCTCACAGTTACTGTTTTTAAGCCAGGTCTCGCCCAATGTATACTTGTACTTTTGATTTTTTCTGTCTAAAAGTAAAACTTTGCTTTTCTCCACATTGAAACTCATTTTGTTGGATAGGGCCCATTGTTCAAGTTTGTCTAGATCTTTTTGGATCCTGAGTTTGTCTTCTGGGCTGTTGACTATTCCTGCCAGTTTGGTGTCAACTGCAAATCTGATGAGTTCCCCTTCAATTCCTTCACCTAAGTCATTTATGAAAATATTGAAGAGTATTGGGCCTAAGGCGGAACCTTGTGGTACTCCACTGCTTACTTCTCTCCATGTGGATGTAGTGCCATTGAGGACTACTTGTTGAGTATGGTTTGTCAGCCAGCTACAAATCCATCTGGTGGTAATGTTGTCTATTCCACCTTTTTCTAGTTTACCAAGAAGTAGGTAAACATTTTAATCTATATTAGGATGTTTCCTCATTTATATAAGTCCATTGCCTGTAAAACTAAAGAGCTTAGAAATTACACAGGATTCCCATATCTCTGCATTTACTCATGAAGAACTATTGAATGAGGTCAGGTCATAAGAAGACAGATTGATTATGTACCCTCAAGTCAGGATTAGGGACCATAGAGACAGACCTACTTCAGGAGAACCTGTCCTCAACCCAGTCCTTCATTGTTTTTCTTAAGAAAATACAAGAATTGTTTACCATTACCTTCTCCTGCCCAATATAAACTTTTGCCTTTCCTGTTGTTACCAATATCTTCTGATCATGACTGCAGCTTGGTAAAGGTGTTACTTGCTTTACGTGGGCAGCAGGGATTATTTTCACACCTTGGCTAGCTCCTGCTTGAACTGCATACTCTAGGAGTATGCTCCAGGCATTTTTCACTCATCTTTCTCAGGAACACCCCTACTTAACAAAGAGACAGCATAAAAGGACTTGAGGAGATTCAAAAAAGAAATACCATTCATTTAAAATGGTGATGCAACAGAATTCAGTGAAATTCTCTGAAAGAATTCAGTCCTTCTGTGAAAGGAATAAGCAGCTAGCTATAAAAGTAGGAAGGAAAGATAATAAGAGAAATAATATTTTAGTTTGCAATTATTTGCGAGGGACAAGTTGGGACCAATAAGAGCCATGAGGGGGGAGGTAATACAGCAAATAAAGATACCATCAGGTCAGAGGTATCTCGTGAGACCATTATTGCCTCTTCCACTAAGAAGCATTGATTATATTTGCTATTTAAAAAGCAAACAGTTGCTCCATTTGTACTTTCCTTATTTCAAGAAATTGTATGAACTCTTTTTTTGCCCTCTAAATCTACTGTTGCTATCTCCCATTTTTTAACAGGGGATAGGCAACATTAAGAATAATTATGATTGTCTTATTGTTTGGAGATCATAAGGACTATAGTCCAGAATATATGGAAGGCTTCTGGTTTAAAATATTTTTTACCAGGTGGGCAGATAGCAGGTTTTTATACTTCTGGGAAATGAATTTGTTGGAGGCATATAAACTTTCACAGAGTTTTTTTAATTCAATAATTTTTATTAAAGTTCAAAAACACAAAAATTAAAAACTAATACAAACTAAGAAAAAACAGACAAAAAAGCCTTCCACAGGATGGTTGCTACACAGTAAAAGCTTTTCTTTTCTCTTACTGATGATCTGCTGATTTTACTGCCAGAGCTGGTTCTCTGGCAGTGCTGCTCCCTGGATTTGAATGGGAGCACTTAGGAATGACTCAAGACAACTTTTGGATGATATTGGATCCCCAGTTGGGATAGGGAGTCTTGAAGATTCCAGTTCCCTCTAGAAGCCATCAAAAAGTCACTGGGCATATACATCTTCCTGTCAGCAGTTTTGTTTTCTTAAGTATGCATGGGATCTTAACTTTTACTTTTTGAATTTGTTGTCTTATTTTGTTTTTTGCTTTAAAAGTTGATCAGTGGTTGAATAATGATTTATTTCAATTCCTTAACTGGACTCTGTTTTTTCTTTTTTCTTTCCCCTTTGATATATATTATTTTGGTTAACTCTCTCCATAAGGAATCACGGCCTTCACCTCCCTTGGAGAATGAAGAGTTCCCATTGGACTTATTTCAATATTAGATTCTCACCATGGGATTTCTGTACTTTTTGAATTTGCAAAATATTTGCAAATTCATTTGGAGTTTACCTTTTTTAATTTTTTATCTTTTTTGAATTTTTCTTTTAATCTTAGATTGAAATATACAGAATAAACAGAGTACAGAGAAGAGCAACAAAGATAATTAGGAGACTGGAGGCTAAAACATATAAGGAACGGTAGCTGGAATTGGGTATGTCTAGTTTAATGAAGAGAAGGATGGGGGGGACATGATAGCAGTGTTCCAATATCTCAAGGGTTGCCACAGAGAAGAGGGAGTCAAGCTATTCTCCAAAGCACCTGAAGGCAGGACAAGAAGCAATGGATGGAAACTAATCAAGGAGAGAAGCAACCTAGAACTAAGGAGAAACTTCCTGACAGTTAGAACAATTAACCAGTGGAACCACCTGCCTCCAGAAGTGGTGAATGCTCCAACACTGGAAGTTTTTAAGAAGAGACTAGACAGCCATTTGTCCAAAATGGTATAGGGTTTCCTGCCCGAGCAGGGGGTTGGACTAAATGACCTCCAAGGTCCCTTTCAACTTTGTTGTTGTTGTTGTTGTTGTTGTTGTTGTTGTTGTTGTTGTTGTTATTATTATTATTATTATTATTATTATTATTATTATTATTATTATTATTATTATTATTATTATTATTATTACTATTACTATTACTATTATTATAGAAATTGAGAAAAAGCAGCTAAAATAGGGAGTTGAGAAAACCTCTTGGGGAAGGTACCAAATCTTCTTCACAAATAAATATGAAAAAGGAATTATTGCCCTGATAGCATATACTGTAGATAGGTGTGACTTTTTCACACATTAAATCAGATTTTCAGGTTTCCATAAGGGCTGAGTGTAACTGTTCTAAGTAAGGGACCATCTTAAGGTAAGTAGTACGACAGGTTAAATGAATAGAATGGGAGCCTGGACCAAAGTATATATGTGCACATGCACATGTACCCATGCATGTATAATACAATCAGATATACTATTAGAAAATGAGGTAACTATCTCAGACAGTTGATTTTAAGAATGATAAAGACTAGACTCGTGGCTAGTTTTTTTTATTTTGTTGTATTTTATCATTTGAAACAATAAAAACATGAGTTATTTTCTGGCTTATGTTCCAAAATAATTTGATTAATGGTCAGTATTATTTGCTGCTCCAATTTAGCAGATTAGGCTAAATTGTTTATCTGTGAAAGTAATTACAGGCTAAGAGAAGGTTTTGTTGTTGGTTTATATAGAACATCTATACTAGTAAACAGACAATATAACAGGAAGAATAAAATAAGCGCTCTAAAAGAATACAGCTTCTGTCCTGTTATATGAGTGCCTTTTTTTCATAAGCTGAAATTTTGTTTCAGTGAATCTTTTCCACTAGATAACAAATTGCTTTAGTATCCTTAGCAGCTCGGCCAAACTGTTAAACTTGTCTTCCTTCTGAATGAGAAGAAAGCTGCTTTACTTCAAAATATGTCACAATGGTTCTGAGTCAGAGAACCACTGGGCCTGCCTCCCAGACAGTAACTTATGTTGCTGAGATGTCTGAGGGGGTGGGAGTACACCTTGGTGCTCTCAAATTACTGAACATTCTCCTCAAACCGGTAGACATGCAGTTTGGAGATGATGAGAACCGCAGTCTAGCACAGCTGGGAATGATCAAGATTTGGAAAAAGGACTACATAATAATTAACCAGGTCAAAATGTGAGAAAGCTTCAAGAGGAGTTAGAATAAAGCAGGTATCCCCTGTTTGGCATTTGTTTTATTCTCTCTTTAAGACTAGTCTTATAGTAGAGATAAATCCAGATGCTTAATAGCCAACTCACTTTTTATTTCTCTTTTTTATCTTAAGAATTTAATGCAATATGCAATATGAGTAAATGTAGTTTACTGATCCAATTTTGAAGGGGAAAAAAACCATTTGGTGCCTTCAAATCATGCTTGACTCCAGGCAGTTTCCTGGGCAAGATTTTCAGATGTGGTATGTCATTGCTTTTGTCCTAGGTCAGTGATGGCGAACCTTTTAGAGACCGAGTGCCCAAACTGCAACCCAAAACCCACTTATGCATCATCGAGTGCCGGGTGGGTGTGGCCAATTGGGTGGGCGTGGCCAATTGGGTGGGCTTGGCTGCGGTGGTAATGGCAGACAGGGTGGGACTAAAAAGTTCAATCAGAGACCGAGTGCCCAAACTGCAACCCAAAACCCACTTATGCATCGTCGAGTGCTGGGTGGGTGTGGCCAATTGGGTGGGCGTGGCCAATTGGGTGGGCATGGCTGCAGTGGTAACGGCAGACAGGGTGGGACTAAAAAGTTCAATCAATCAATTCCAACTTTGCAAGATCTTTGTTTTTTCCGCAAGAAGTTGAAATTGACTGAACTTTTTTTTTTTTTTTGCACTCGGCGGCGGAGGCCTAAAGCAAAAAGGTTTTATAAAACCCAGCTGAAGGCCTAGGACTGGGGCGACAGCACGCGTGCCCACAGAGAGGGCTCTGAGTGCCGCCTCTGGCACCCGTGCCATAGGTTCGCCACCACTGTCCTAGGTCTAGAAAAATAACCACCAGCCCAGAATCACCCAGTTGGATTCATCCACAGGCAGGGCTAGAATTCACACTCCCTGTTTCTAATACTTTATAATTTAATAATACTTTAAAGTAATACTTTAAATCACAGCATCAAACTGGGTCTTGTGCAATTATTATGTTGGGCATACTTATTAAATATAAAATTTCAATTTAGTTAGACAATATTTACATTCAGTTTTTGAATTTATCTTTTTTGGAGGGGAGGGCAATTAATCTTTTGACTTTTTTGTTTTTAGAGGCCTAAGCCTAAAGAACTTTAGTTAAAGTTCAGCAACAGAGAAACCTACAAGCAAATATAGTACTGAAACCTCCTTCCTTCTTTAGTAAAGATGGAAGGCATCTTATTCTTGAATTCACAGTTGCACTGCCTACTTGTCCCCTGCTCATAGAAACTATAACACCAATGTAATGCCAGTTGATGGACTCTCAGGTCATATGGCACTCAACATACTATTGAAGAACAGTTGAGGATCTTTTGAATACTAATTGTGATCCCAGTGACTAGATTAAAGCTTTGGGATGTTTAGTTCCTGGGATTGCCATACAGGAAAAGAAAATCTCAAATTGCAAAGATAGATTTATAAAGACAGATAGATTTAATATAAGAAGCAGGAATATGGAAGATGCAACACAATAAAAACTAAAATAAAATAATTATAAACTGATGTGTTAGGCATCAACAAATTAAGATGGACTGGGATTAGATACTTTCATTTAGAGCAGACATGTTAAACTCAGGGCACACAAGCCAGATCTGGCCATGATATGTTTAGATCTGGCCCACAATCAGACTATTAGGAGGTGATTGAGTAGTTACCTCCTTGCTTTTACAGAACTCTTGTCAGTGGCAGCAGCAGTAGCAGAGGATGGCCAGCAGGAGCCTCTCCAATGCGTGGCAGCAGTAAGTGCAGGGTCAGGCGGGCATCGGTCTATGACAACTCACAGTGGCCAGATGGGTGTGGCTAGATAGGTGTGACCGGGTAAGTGCAGCCAGCCTGGCCCCACTGACTCTGGACAGCTGGGTCAGCATGAAACAAGTTGCACCAGCTAATTCAATGTGGAGACAACTCAGTGCCCCACAAGCTCATTGTCTCCCCAAACTGCCGGCAGCCAAGCGCATGCACACACACACTCACACACACTCCACTTTCCAAGTTTGGGGACTTTTATCCACAGAGAAAGGAAATGTCCTTTTCCCCAAGCCAGGCATGATTGGCAGCTTGCCAGCTCAGATATGGATAAAAATCTCCAATAGTGTGTGCGTGCATGCATGCGCGCAGCATGCCAAAGGAGACATTCTTCTTCCAATCCTAGACATCCGAGCATTGACATTTCCCTGTCTGGTGTCCCCTCCCAACAAAGCAGGAGGCAGAGGGCGATGCTGCTGCACATCGAAGTGCAGAGTCAAACTTTTGCCTTGACAGATCTCTGGAGATCAGGAAGAGGAGGTAGGGGATCAGCACTCTCTGGTCCTGCATGAGGAAGGCAGGCCCTTCTTGAAAGGGAATTCTTTTGAGAAGAATGCTGGCTTGTTGGGGCAGCCTTCCCTCATGCAGCTCCCCGCCATCTTTGCAATTCAACCAAGAACTTTGGCATGCTGTGTGCACGCACGCACGCACACACACACACACACACACTATTCCAAGCCTGGAGACTTTTATCCACATCTGAGCTGGCAAGCTGCCAATCATGCCTGGGCTTGGGGAGAAGGACTTCTCCTTCCTCTGTGGATAAAAGTCCCCAAATCTGGAATGCGGTGTATGTGTGCACGTGCTGGCACACACGTGCTTGGCTACTGGCAATTTGGAGAGGCAAAAAGCTTATGAGGGACAAACTCACAAGGCACTGAGTTGTCTCCATGTCAAATTAGCCAATTTGACTTGTTCCATGCTGACCCAGCCATTCTGAGTCAGCAGAACTGGACCGGCTCTACCTACCCAGTCATGCCTATCCAGCCAAGCCCACCTGTCCATACTGAGTCAACTGCACTGAGTGAGCACTGTCGAGCCAATCACGTCGAGTTAGACACCCAGCCATGCCTACTTAGTCGCGGCGACCCAGCTGTGACCACCTAGCTATGCCTACCCAGCTGTACCCAGCTGGCCCTTTGAAGGCAACCATAATGCTGATGCAACCCTCAATGAAATTGAGTTTGATACCCCTACTTTCTTACTTTCATAAGTAGGAAAGGTATAGTAAGAATAGTAGTTGACTACTATTCAATGACTAAATAATATCAATTTGACTTCATAGATAACTCTTTAACCCTTTAATAGCAGTTATTTAACTTTAGGGGAGGTACTGTTATAAGCAGAACTACTATAAGAACTGTTATAAAGTGGCATTTAGAGGGGAAAATATTGGTGAAGGCCAGCATTCTGAAGCTTCTAGAACAATGGCATTCACTGGTATTTTCACCAGATTTGAAATCTGTTTCTCCAGTGAGCTGAGTCACTTCCAGAAATCCCTTGGCATGCTGGAGGAATGGACTGCAAATCTGACGAAAACACTAGTGAATGCAATTGTTCTCACAATCATTCTCCCTGGTGGAGTGGGAAAAGGACTAAGGCTCCCTGGGATAAAACTGAGACTGTTATGGACTGTCAGGAAAGCAAAGATATGGATTATCAAGCCAATCAACTTACTCCCTTGAGGTACAAATGACCAAATTATTATACTGCAGAACCATTTAGTGTACATCTAGTTCTCTGGGTAAAAGTCTAATTTTTAGAAAGTTGGAAGGAAAAACAAGGACAGCAAGTTCAATGGATTCAGTTACAGTGAATGCACCATTGTTGTTGTTGTTGTTAGTTGCGAAGTCATGTCCGACCCATCGCGACCCCATGGACAACGTTCCTCCAGGTCTTCCTGTCCTTTACCATCTTCTGGAGTCCATTTAAGCTCACGCCTACTGCTTCAGTGACTCGAATGCACCATTATAAGCCCTTAAAGATCAGGCTACGACAGATCATCATGGATAAACTCTGAGTGGGGATAAAAGTTGATAGCACATAATTAATCAATGACATACTTTGGAGAAACGTTTTTGCAATACAAGTTTGTAGACATTTTGGGACACGGTAATATATAAATATCTTATTTTATAGCTTCCACTTGTATACAGGGGGGGGAATTATTTTTTCCAACATTTTTACTCTTTCCAACATTTTTTATTTTTTTTAAATGAAACAAATAGACCAAGACACAAAGAAGAAAAGATGGATTTTTTCCCCCTGAATTTCAATTTTCCCCCAAACCTTCACTTTTATCCTACTATCACATTTAACAAAGACCACTATTTGCTTTATGAACACTATAGTTTTGTTTGAAAAGCTTTGGCAGTTCTGTATGCCAGCAAAGACCAAGCAAATGTTTGATTTTTCCTTTTTTTTGTCAGAAACCAGATAAGTAACTGCTTAACAACTGGCTTACACCAACCAGATTGCCAATAATAACAATAGCTCTCAGGCAGCCCCGATCTACAGCTCATTTTCTAATCATGAAACGGTTTCCCCTTCCTAGAGGTCTTGTGAGTGTTGGCTCAAAGTAATAGTAAATTACACTACAGGAATGCAGTCCTTTAGGGCTTGCTCATGCACTTTCTGAGATTTCACTCACTATTGGAAATAATTATGTAATGAAATGATGACATTCAAAGAAAAGGTTAATTAAGGAATGGAAAGATGACATTTTTCTACCTTGTGCTCACCCAGACTGATGAGAGATCAAATCCAAAACATCTGGAAGGAGCCCAGCTGGGACTAAGAATTATGCAAAATTCTCTCCTATAGAAAGTAGCTTGTAAAAGGAAGGCTGCATTATTTTTTAATATAATCTTATTAATAATTTTAAAATTATTAATAATTACAATAGTAAAAACATGTACAAACTAAACTTGGAGAAAGAAAAGACAATAGAAAGAATAAAATGTGTGGGGAAAAGGAAAAAGAAAAAAAGAAAAAGTATAATAAAGAAAAAGAAAAGAAACATATAAAGTGACTTCCAACCTTCATCACAAATACAAATTAATTTAATAACTTTATCCTCCATAAGGTTAAACAGATATGTCTTCATCCCATATCCCATCCTTTATCTGTAAACAAATCCATAAAACATCAACTTTTCAATCCTGGTATCAGCAGAAATTATTCTCTTCCATTTACTTCTAACAGTCTTAATCTTTAATTCAATCAGAGAGTGGAGATTCATTCTCCGAGTTTGTGGGTTGGTTTCTGAACATTTTGTTACCAGGCTAGGTAACATCTTCAGCAGAGTTTAGGGGATATCAGTGTCAGTGTTCTTCTGTTTATAAGGGCTTCGTGTGGTCAGTACGACTTGTGATGGTAAGGTCATGTCAGGTGGAGTGGCTCATCAGGTCAGGATGTTGTGTGTTGGGTCTTTAGATGAGTCAGGTGTGGGTGTGTCAAGTGAGGGTCCTGTGGTGGGTCTTGTGATGGGTCAGGTATGGGACACCACTGAGAGTCTTGTGATGAGTCTTGTGATGGGGAGGTTACGTCAGATGAGGGTCATTGGGAGGTGATCAAAACTTTTCATTGTATTGTGTCTTCCACATTCATATTTCTTATCATGTTTCCCCCCAAAATAAGATTGGGTCTTATATATTTTTTGGACAAAAGACCCATTAGGTCTTATTTTCATGGAATGTCTTATTTTGCAATCGCCCACATGCTGCCTCCCACCATCTGCTTGCCCGCCGCTGCAACGGCTTACAGGGCTTCCCAGGGCAGATGCACTTTTCACCCAGACGGAGAAATGATGGAAACTGGAAGCTTCATTGACTTACAAATAGAGCACTTTGAAATGGAGCGATATGAAGCTTCCAGTCTCCGTCATTTCTCATCTGGGCAAAAAGTGTTTGGGCACCTATGGGGTGCTTGGAAATGGAATGATTTGCTCGTTCCCAAGTGCTCCATAGGCGACCAAACATTTTTTGCCCAGAGGAAGACTGGAAGCTTCGTCTGCTTGCAAATGGAGTGCTTTGAAACGGAGTGATTTGCTCCGTTTCAAAGGGGCCCATTTGCCAGCAGACGAAGCTTCCAATTCTCCTCTGGGCGAAAAGTGTGCAGCGGAGCCAGACATAGGCAGAGGCATGGGGAGGGGAGGCAGGCGATCCATATGTGCTGTGCTGCTGCCTGGCTCATGGGAGGCTTGCACGGTGGCACCAGCAGCAGGTGGAGTCAGAGGCATGAGGGAAGGCAGGTCTCTCAACATGCCACTCACTCCTTCCCACCATCTCTCAGTTTGCCCCCAGCCATGCCGGGATTGCCTGTCTCCCCCCCTGTGCCTCCACCTCCGCCTGCTGCTGTTGCCACCGTGCAAGCCTCCTGCGAGCCTTCCGTGAGCCAGGCGGCTATCCAGCATGTCCAGATTGCCTGCCTCCCCCCTGCCTCTGCCTCCACACTCAGACTTACCTGCACTGCCCCAAGGGGCCAGCAGGCTGTGGCTGCTGTCGGACACCATCGGCCCCACGCGCTCAGCCACTCTTGTGCTGGCCACGCCCGTCCCCTGGGCTTATTTTTGGGGTAGGGCTTATATTAGGCCCACCCCAAAAAATCAGGCTAGGGCTTATTTTGTGGGAAACATAATATATTAAATCTGTCTGTCTTTGTAAATCTATTTTTGCAGTTTCAGATTTTATTTTCCTGCATGGCAACCCCAGGAATAAAACATCCCAAAGCTTTAATCTAATCACTGTGATCACAATTAGTACTCAAAAGATCCTCAACTGTTCTTCAGTAGTATGTTGAGTGCCATATGACCTGAGAGTCCATCAACTGGCATTACATTGGTGTTATAGTTTCTTTAAACAGAGGGCAAGTTGTTTCAAAAATATTGTTATATGATTTCATTTCTGTTTGGTTCTATCCTATTCCATCTCACAGATTTTTTCAAGGCTTTAACATCTCTTTTTCTGTCATTTTCTTGGTTTTTCATTTGTATTTCCCTTTTAATGTTTAAACATTAAAAAAAAGCCAGTTTCTTTTGTATATCCAGTAAAATGTCTTTTTCCAAATCATTCTCTTGACCTGTCATTTGTAGTTTCTGCACTTTCTGTATCTTGTCAGATTTGTTCCATTCATTAACGTCTTTTAGACATAGTCTATCCACAGAAGCAAACATCATTACTAATAGAGTTGATATTATAGTTACTCATTTCTAACTCCATTCTTCAAATATATCCTTTAATATTTCTAATGTTATAATGTTTTGTATCATTTTGTAATACCATTGTCCAATTTTTCTGGCCTCAGTTTCTTCTTCAGCTCACACATTAATAGATAGCCAGTTCATCTTCTTTGAACACTGACTACAAGTAGGCACATTAACAGGGCAAAAGTAGAGGGAAAAACTTTGCATATTTTCACTTTACTTCTTATTCACAAGTAATTTTTCTATCATTCACTCTCCTTGCCTCTTGTCTCTTTTCTGCATCAAATTGCCTCTGACTCAAAGTTATCTTTCTTCTTAACTTTGACTTTCTCTATTACTTTTAAGTAATCGCTATGTCTTACCTTAAATAAATGTCTCCCTTTTATCTCCTTAAATTGCCTTGCAAAGCTAACCAATTCCCCTTCTTCTTCCTAGTCTTTTCTTTCAGGCTTGGTTTCTTTGAAATCAAGATATCTTAATATGATTGTACCCAACAACTCTATATGTTTTATACATTTTTCAAACTCTACTTTTCTTTTCCCTTTCCCTTCTTCCCCCTTGTTTCAGAAGTTTTCTAATTTCAATTTCTTTGCTGGCTTCATTTTGTTTGGTGAAACTCTCTTTCCATCACCTTCTTCCCTATTTATTCTTGTTTATCTTCACATTCTCTTTGATCTATCCTGCTCCTTAAATAGCCCAACTTATTTTCTTGCTTTCCATGCCAAACCTATCATTTTTGCACAAGTTTCACTTATTTTCCCAACTTTACTGTAACTCCTGATGCTACAGTTAAAACACTGCTAATGTTCTATTTCCTACTTTCCCATTAATATACATACAGTATAAAGTTCCTTGGCACTTTATCTGAACAAAATAGTACACATGGGAACTATGTACATGGATTTGTTTTGGCTAAATTGTACGGGTGACATAAAAATATGATTTGCATTTCCTTTTAATTCTATTTTTTACTCTATTTTGTAACACCTGGTTTTATTATTGTTCTGTATTTTGTATTCAGACATGGGTTAATGGTTAATCCACAATTATTATTTTAGTTGTTACTGTTATTTTCCCTACTGCCATTGCTCCATGGGTAAACAGTTTTCATACTATATTGGAGCAAAGAAGACAACAGCATTGCCAATAGCCAATGTGCTTAGAATATGCCCATTCATATTTCTACACCTCAAGGAAAAAAGAAATGAACACTTTAAGACACTAATAACTATTCTATAAAAGACAAAGTCAACTAAAAAAACATATCACTCTATTTGATGGCCAATCTTCTCTTCTTAAGTCCCAATAGCAGCTTTTGGAGCAGCAGCCACAGCCTAGAGATATAAGGCTATAGTCACACTTGTCTCTTTCAAAGCTAATAGTAAATATCATAATATTAAGAAAATCCTTATATTTCTCATTTCTTAATGTACTCTAAAAGGAAATGAATTCATTATTCTGTTAAAACCAGTAAGTTATCCACTGTAGTGGAGCAAATCACAAAGTTGTGCTGTTAAATGATTAATCAACTTCTTGGCAATATATCCTAGGTTATTCATAATAAACATATTCTTCTTGAGGTTCACAGAACTCTAAGGGTAGCTAGGTCACTGGCCACATCCCAAAACACATCCTTTTTTGCTTTCCAACTTGCCCATTGCTTCTTTTCTTTCTATTCTGCTTCCTGCTTAGGTCTCTGATGCCTATCCCCTTGAGTATCTTTTTTTTTAATTCCCTTGTACCTGCTTGAGACATCCAGTCACTAAGTCATGTCTAACTCTTTGTGACCAATAGACCATAGCACACCAGGCCCCCTGTCCTCCACTGTCTCCCGGAGTTTGATCAAATTCATGTTCATTGTACTGATGGCATTTTCTAACCATGTTCTGCCATTGCCTCCTCCTTTTGTCTTCAATCTTTCCCAACATCATTGTCTTTTCCAATGGGACTCTTATTTGATGACCAAAGTATTTGAGATTCAGTTTCAGTTTGTCCTTCCAAAGAACAGTCAAGGTTGATTTCCTTTAGGAATCTGTTTAACACATGGTATAACCATAGACATAGTTCACTTAATGCTAAAATTAGTTGATAATTTATTACAGTTTCTTCATTTCTATTTGACTTTGTGAGGCTATATACATGGAAGAACATCCCGACTCAGTACAATGTCTTAGGTTAAATGTACATATTAACTCAAATAACTATAGACATTTCCTTTTTTCTTTGCATGTACCAAAGTGAGGGAAGAGGATTGTTAATCAGTTGAAAAAGTTACTATAAATCACAAAGGCCATAAAAAAACCTAATGTAATTATAATATGCTGTAGTTTGTGAAAAAACAACATTCTGAAATCCATGGTTTGTTATAAGCTTTCTCAGCAGCTTTGAATAAATTATTCTGAGAGTGACCCAAAGTAAAAAAACCTATTTAGTTTTCAATTATTTCGGTAAAGATAACTATTTTTACAGAAATCAATAGCGCATTGGAAGCATTCATAAGTACACACAACACCACACAAACACACACATATTCATACATACTGTACAAA